>JBAPLH010000191.1:0-137085 GCA_037897445.1 Ceriops zippeliana | reverse complement strand
CAAGATGGAGGACTCCACTATTTGTTTCAATTGAATGAATTCATGTTATAGAAGGTTCATAGGCATCGTTTTATAATAAATATAGTCGTTAATAAAGAAAGATAATTTCATGGTCATGACATGAAAAATATTCCTTGCAAGGACAGCAGAGCCTAATTAGCTTGAGGTGATAACAAAGACTCATAATTAGGAATTAAACGACTTCACATTTGCATGAAATGCAAACCAAGATGAATGATTGCTTTGTTAGGGAAGTAAGTAGATTTAGAGTTTCAATGGTGTTTAGATTTGATTGATTGAATTAATATTCTAGGTCGTTTTGCCACATATGTTAATTTCATCATCAATGTATCAAAATGTGTTCTTGGAATCAAAAGAGAGCCCAGCTAAGTAGAAATGATGAGAGGTACTCTTTATTTTGGAACTCAACCAAATATTGTCAATAAGAAAGCAACTCAAGATGGGTGGACTTCTCTTATTAGATTCAATTCTATGAATTCATGTTTTAGAAAAGGATTCCATAAAGGCATCATTTCTTATATTACGAACTCTAGGTCGTTTATATAAATGACACAAAAGATTCTATCATCGTAATGACTATGAGAACAATATCTTTTTGCAACGACGAGCGGAGTATAAACGAACCTTCTGGAGTAACGGAGCCTCTAATATAGGAATTGAAGTCTCTCTAGAGTTGTATGAAATGCAATTCATATGATGAAACGATTGATTCTTGTGATGAAGCAAGTAGATTAAGAGTTTCTTGGCTCTTGAGATTTGATTCCTTGAATTAATTTTCTAGGTCGTTTTGATCACATATGTTAAATTTCATCTTCAATGTCTTCAAAATTGTAGTTCTTGGAATCCAAAGAGTCGTGCCCATGCTAAGTAGTAAATGATGAGAGGGTTACTCTTTCACTATTTTGGATACTCAAACAAATATATGTCCAAATAAAGAAATAAGAAAAGCAAACATCAGTCAAAGATGGAGGATACCATTAGTTATGTTTCAATTAGAATGAATTAATGTATTAGAGAAGTTCATAAGGCATCATTTTTTAATATTTATATAGTAGTTTTATAAAGTACACAAAAGGTATTTTCATTGTCACTATGTACATTGAAAAATATTATTTGCAAGCAAGAAAACGACGAGCAGAATGCAGCCGTATTAGCTTGAGAGTGATATCAAAGAGACAACTTACTTCATAGAATTCTTCAATTTGAAATTAAATTAGAACTTCACTATTTGCACGAAATACAAACCAAGATGAATGAATTCCTTTTTGAAATTTAATGGAAGTAAAGTAAGATTTGCAGTTTGACAATGGTATGTTTAGATTATTGATTAATTGAAATTAATATTCTTGGTGTCAGTTTTGACCACATATGTTTATTGTTAATTCATCATATATATAATCAAAAATGTGGGAGTGGAATCAAAAGACGTTGCCAATAAGCAAGAATTAGAAAATTTTTGAGGTAGGTACTACTCTTTATTTTAGGCAAACTCCAAAGCCAAATATTGTCAAATTCTAAGCAGAATAGCGCAAAGTCATTGATGGAGGAACTCTCAACTAGTTTGTTTACACATTTGGAATGTAATTCATGTTATAGGAAGGTTAATTCATCTTGTTTTTTTAAGATATAATATAGTCGTTAATATAAAGACAAAAGAAGATATATGTCATGAGGATCATGCCATCTGAAAAATATTCTTTGCAATAGCAGTGCATAAATTACCTTATGGGGTGATAATTATATAATTTAGGAATTAAACGACTTTCATATTTGCTCGAAATGCAACATACAAGATGAATTGATTGCATTTTGCTGAAATAGATATATAAAAAAGCTGAGAATAGTGATAAAGAGCGATTGATTGAATTAATCATGAAATAAATACAAGTTGAACACAGTTAGTTAACATGATTCTTCAAATATGGCAAACATCTGTTTCTTGGATTCATTAGAGTTTGACCAGATAAAGAAAAGAAATGATGAGATGTAGAGTATTTTGAGAGTTTCAATAACAAATGTGTTCAAGATGTGTAGATTGAAATAATTATGTTTCTCGTTTATGATTTCAGTTATAGAAGGTTCATACCCCCCCTTTTTATTAATGATAATCATTCAAAAATGACACAAAAGAAAATGTTCATGGTCCCATGACATTGAAAAATTTCATTCGCCAATTCACAAATAAAAAGCTGAGAATTGATAAAAAGTACTAATAAATTCAAGATAATTCAAAAACTTCACATTATCAATAGAGAAAAGCTCCTTTGCAAACGCAAGATGTGATTTACCACTGTTAATTGAAGTAAAGATTTGCGAGATTCAACACTCTTTTATTTGATTGAATTGAATTAATATTCAGGTCCTATTGCCAAATGAAGGATTCATAATTAACAACAACGAGATTGTAAACTTGGAAGCGATAGGAGTACCTTAAGCTATTTGTTTCAAATTGATGAAAGTTAGATCATTAGATGTTAAGAACAAACATAAAATATTTGTCAATTTGAGATGAAAGGCGAAATAAGATGGCAAGACTAACTATTTATTTCTTTTGACAATTTCTATTGATTTTCGAAGATTCATAGGCACATTCATTTTTTAATACAGGTTATATTCTCTTGGTCATAATAATGAACATGCAAAAGATTAATTCCTATGCAAAAAACGACGCAGAAAAGCGGATTCCGTAAGATAAGGCCTAATTAAATAGCTTGAGTGATACACAAAGGACGATCATAATTTAGAACAAATATATGATCTTCACAATATTTGCCAAAATGAAAATGCTCAAAAACCAGAATGAAAATGATTGCTTTTATAGCATTTGATGGAGAAGTAAAGATAGATATTAGAGTTTCAATGGTGAGTTTTAAGACTATTTCATTGAATCCATTATAATATTCTAGGTCATATCTTGAACCACATATGTTAGTTTCATTTTAATCTCAATTGTCATAATCATCACATGTGTTCTTCAATGGTAATTAAGAATCAAAAGAAGTTGCCAAACAGCTAAAGTACTCAATGATGAGAAGGTAACTCTTATAATTGGAAAACTAATGAACTCAACAAGCAAAATAATATGTCAATATATAGAAAGAAAGCAAATCAAGAGATGGATAGGACCTCCACTTTATTGTTGCTCAAATTGAAAAAGAATTCACAAGTTATAGAAAGGTTTCATAGTGGCATGAAAATGCATTTATTAAATAATAAAGAATTACTCTAAAAGTTAAAAAATAAAGACACACAAAAAGAATAATTTCATGGTCATGAAAATGAGTAATGAATATTAGCCTTGCAAAGGACCAGGCAGATGCCATAATTAGCTTGAGTGGGATAACAAAGACTCATAATTTAGGAATTAAACGACTTCTACTTTTGCATACGAGACTGCAAAACCAGGAATACTGAATGCCCTTGGACTGAATCACGATAATTTGTCAGTAAGTAGATTTTAGAGTTTCAATGTGGTTTAGATTTGTATTGATTGAATTAATATTCTAGGTCGTTTTGACCAGCATAATGTTAATTTCATCATTCATTTGTAATCATAATGTGTTTTGGAATCAAAAGAGGAGCTTAGCCAGCTCATGAATTTAAATGATGGATGACGGTTACTCTTTTATTTGAAACTTCAAGCCAAATATGTAACTTGGAGTCAATATGTAAAGCAAATCAAAGGTGGTAGACTCCACTCTACTATTTGTTCATAATTGAATGAACATCACTGTTAAAGGAAGGTTCATAACTGGCATCGTTTTATATAATAAAATATAGTTATCGTTAAATAAAGTACACAAAAGATAATTTCTATGAGTCATGACATGAAAAATAGATTAATTGCAACGACGACTGATTAGCCCTAATTAAGCATGAGGTGAGATAACAAAGATACTCATAAAATATTATGGAATTAAATAGACTTCAAAATTTGCACGAAATGCAAAACAAAGATGAATGATTGACCTTCTTGTCATATTTGGACGTTGCGAGTTAGTCAAAATATGATTGAGTTTCATATGGTGTTTATGATTTTGAGATTGACTACTAAAACTAAAATAATTGTCTAGCTAGCGTATCGTTTTTAGCCAACAATATTAACAAATACCAATACACAATACTGATTAACATGATGTTCTTGGAATCAAAGAGAACTAAGCGCCAGCCTATTATCAGAAATGATGGACTGAGGTACTCTTTATTTTGGAAACTCAACCCAAGATTTTTTTGTCACAAAAACGTCAATATTCAAGACTGGAGGACTCACAACACATTTGTTTCCAATTGAAAAGAATTTCATGTTGAACCAATGCGTTCAAAAAAACAACGGTCCAAATAATACATAATTAAATATAGTCGTCTAAAAAGACACAAAGATAAAAGATATTTCCTGTTACATGACATGAAAAATATTCTTTTGACAACGAACAAGGCGACGATGCATCTAATTAGCTTGAGGTGATTAACAAAGATCTCATAATTTGCGTGAATTCAAATGACTTCAACATTTTGCACGAAAGAATAGGAAACCAAGATGAATGGAATTGCTTTTGTTATAGGGATGTAGGAAGTAGTAGATCTAGAGTTTTCAATGGTGTTTAGCAGATTTGTATTGATTTTGAATTAATATTCTAGGTCGTTTTTGCCACATATTTAAATTCATCATCAATGTATCAAAAATGTGTTCTTGGAATCAAAAGAGGAGGGTCCCAGAGTCTAAGTAGAAATGATGACTCGAGGAACTCTCTTACTCTACTTCATTTTGGAACTCAACCAAATATTCAAGTCAATAAGAAAAAAGCAAATCAAGTATGGAGAGGAACTCCACTATTTGTTTTCAATTGAAGAAAATTCATTGTTATAGAAGGTTTCATGGGCATCGTTTTTTATAATAAATATAGTCGTTAATAATAAAGACACAAAAGATAATTTCATGGTCATGACATGAAAAATAGTCCTTGCAACGACGACGAGCGGCTGAGCCTAAAGGAAGAACAAAGAAGCCTAATTAGCTTGAGGTGATAACAAAGTAGACTCATAATTTAGGAATTAAAACAGACTTCACATTTGCACGAAAAATGCAAACCAAGATGAATGATTGCTTTTGCTGATGGAAGTAAGTATAGATTTAGAGTTTCAATGGTGTTTAGATTTTGATTGATTGAATTAATATTCTAGGTCGTTTTTGCCACATATGTTAATTTCATCATCAATGTATCAAAATGTGTTTCTTGGAATCAAAAGAGGAGCCCAAGCTAAGTAGAAAATGATGAGAGGGTACTCTTTATTTTGGAACTCAACCAAATATTGTAATAAGAAAAGAAAGGCAAAATCAAGATGGAGGGACTCCACTATTTGTTTCAATTGAATGAATTCATGTTATAGAAGGTTCATGGGCATCGTTTTTATAATAAAATATAGTCGTTAAATAAAGACACAAAAAGATAATTTCATGGTCATGACATGAAAAAATATTCCTTGCAACGACGAGCGGAGAGCCTAATTAAGCTTGAGGTGATAACAAAGACTCATAATTTTAGGAATTAAAATGACTTCACATTTGCACGAAATGCAAACCAAGATGAATGATTTGCTTTTGCTGATGGAAGTAAGTAGATTTAGAGTTTCAATGGTGTTTAGATTTGATTCATTGAATTAATATTTTAGGTCGTTTTGCCACATATGTTAATTTCATCATCAATGTATCAAAAATGTGTTTCTTGGAATCAAAAAGAGGGAGCCCCAGCTAAGTAGAAATGATGAGAGGTACTCTTTATTTTGGAACTCAACCAAATATTTGTCAATAAGAAAAGCAAATCAAGATGGAGGACTCTTCACTATTTGTTTCAAATTGAATGAATTCATGTTATAGAAGGTTCATAGCATCGTTTTTATAATAAATATAGTCGTTAAATAAAGACACAAAAAGATAATTTCATGGTCTCATGACATGAAAAAATATTCCTTTGCAAAGACAAGCGGACCCTAATTAGCTTGAGAGGTGATAAACAAAGACTCATAATTCAGGAATTAAATGACTTCACATTTGCACTGCACGAAATGCAAACCAAGATGAATTGATTGCTTTTGTTGATGGAAGTAAAGTAGATTAAGAGTTTCAATGGTTGTTATAGATTTGATTGATTGAATTAATATTCATAGGATTCGTTTTTTATGCACACATATTATTAATTTCATCATCAATGTATCAAAATGTGTTCTTGGAATCAAAAGAGTGGCCCAGCTAAGTAGAAAATGATGAGAGGTACTCTTTATTTTGGAACTCAACCAAATATTGTCAATAAGAAAAAGCAATTCAAGATGGAGGACTCCAAGATTTGGATTTCACTTGAATTAATTCATGTTATAGAAGGTTCATAGGCATCGATTTTTATAATAAAATAGTCGTTAATAAAGTACAAAAGATAATGTCGATGTGTCAATGACATTGAAAAATATTCCTTGCAAGGACACGCAAAGCCTAATTAGCAAGGTGATAACAAAGACTCATAAAATTCAGGAATTAAAATGACTTCACATTTGCATCGAAAGATGCAAACCCAATGAAATTGAATTGATTTTTTTGTGAGGGAAGAAAGTAGATTTAGAGTTTCAATGGTGTTTAGATTTGATTGATTGAATTAATATTCTAGGTCGTTTTGCCACATATGTTAATTTTCATCATCAATGTATCAAAATGTGTTCTTGGAATCAAAAGAGGAGCGTTGCCAGCTAAGAAGAAAATGATGAGAGGTACTCTTTATTTTGGAACTCAACCAAATATTGTCAATAAGAAAAGCAAATCAAATCAGTGGAGGACTTCACTATTTGTTTCAATTGAAAGAATTCATGTTATAGAAGGGTTCATGGGCATCGTTTTTATAATTAAATATAGTCGTTAATAAAGACACAAAAGATAATTTCATGGTCATGACATGAAAAAATATTCCTTGCTAATGGACATATGAAGAGCCTCCTTAATTAGCCTGAGGTGACTAATGAAGAATTCATATTTAAAATAGAAAACGACTTCACATTTGCACGAAATGCAAACCAAGATGAATGAATGAATTGCTTTTGTTGATGGAAGTAAGTAGATTTAGAGTTTTCAATGGTGTTTTTAAATTTGATTTGATTTGAATTAATATTCTAGGTCGTTTTGCCACATATGTTAAATTTCATCATCAATGTATCAAAATGTGTTCTTGGAAATCAAAAAGAGGAGCCCAACTAAGTAGAAATGATGAGAGGTACTCTTTATTTTGGAACTCAACCAAATATTTCATCAATAAGAAAAGCAAAATCAAGATGGAGGACTCCACTATTTGTTTCAATCAAATTGAATGAATTCATGTTTATAGAAGGTTCATAGGCATCGTTTTTATAATAATATATATAGTCGTTAATAAAGACACAAAAAGATAATTATTCTCATGGTCATGACATGAAAAATATTCCTTGCAAAGACAGAGCGGAGCCTAATTAGGCTTGAGGTGATAACAAAGACTCATAATTTAGGAATTAATTTCATGACTTCACATTTGCACGAAATGCAAACCAAGATGAATGATTGCTTTTGTTGATTGAAGTAAGTAGAGATTTAGAGTTTCAATGGTGTTTAGATTTGATTGGATTGAATTAATATTCTAGGTCGTTTTGCCACATATGTTAATTTCATCATCAATGTATCAAAATGTGTTCTTGGAATCAAAAGAGGAGCCCAGCTAAGAAGAAATGATGAGAGGTACTCTTTATTTTGGAACTCAAAAACCAAATATTTGTCAATAAGAAAAGCAAATCAAGATGGAGGACTTCACACTATTTGTTTCAATTGAATGAATTCATGTTATAGAAGGTTCATCATAGGCAGTTTTTATAATAAATATAGTCGTTAATACTTAAGACACAAATTAATAGATAATTTCATGGTTTTAAAGATGGTCATGACATGAAAAATATTCCTTGCAATGACAAGAGCGGAGCCTAATTAGCTTGAGGTGATAACAAAGACTCATAATTTCAGGAAATTAAATGACTCTTCACATTTGCACGAAAATGCAAACCAAGATGAATGATTGCTTTTGCTGATTTTGAAGTAAGTAGATTTAGAGTTTCAATGGTGTTTAGATTTGATTGATTGAAATTAAATATTCTAAGTCGTTTTGACCACATATATGTTAATTTCATCATCAATGTATCAAAATGTGTTCTTGGAAATCAAAAGAGGAGCCCAGCTAAGTAGAAATGATGAGAGGTACTCCTCTTATTTTTGGAACTCAACCAAATATTTGTCAATAAGAAAAAGCAAATCAAGATGGAGGACTCCAACTATTTGTTTCAATTGAATGAATTCATGTTATAGAAGGTTTCATAAGGCATCGTTTTTTATAATAAATATAGTCGTTAATAAAGACACAAAAGATAATTTTCATGGTCATGACATGAAAAATATTCCTTGCAAAGGACATAGCAGAGCCTAATTAGCTTGAGGTGATAACAAAGACTCATAATTCAAGGAATTAAATTTGACTTCACATTTGCATTTGAAATGCAAACCAAGATGAATGATTGCTTTTGTTTGATGGAAGTAAGATAGAGATTTAGAGTTTCAATGGTGTTTTTAGATTTGATTGATTGAATTAATTAATTCTTCTAGGTCGTTTTGCCACATATGTTAATTTCATCATCAATGTATCAAAATGTGTTTCTTGGAATCAAAAGAGGAGCCCAGCTAAAGTAGTAGAAATGATGAGAGGTACTCTTTATTTTGGAACTCAACCAAAATATTGTCAATAAGAAAAAGCAAATCAAGATGGAGGAACTCCACTATTTGTTTTTCAATTGAATGAATTCATGTTATAGAAGGTTCATGGGCATCATTTTTTATAATAAATATAGTCGTTAATAAAGACACAAAAGATAAATTTCATGGTCATGACATGAAAAAATATTCCTTGCAACGAACGAGGCAGCGGAGCCTAAATTAGCTTGAGGTGATAACAAAGACTCATAATTTAGGAATTAAAAATGACTTCACATTTGCACGAAATGCAAACCAAGATGAATGATTGCTTTTGCTGATGGAAGTAAGTAGATTTAGAGTTTCAATGGTGTTTAGATTTGATTGATTGATTTAATAAATTTCTAGGTCGTTTTTGCCACATATGTTAATTTTCATCATCAATGTATCAAAATGTGTTCTTGGAATCAAAAGAGTGAGCCCAGCTAAGTAGAAATGATGAGAGGACCTACTCTTTATTTTGGAACTCAACCAAATATTGTCAATAAGAAAAGCAAATCAAGATGGAGGACACTCCACTATTTGTTTCAATTGAATGAATTCATGTTATAGAAGGTTCATAGGGCATCGTTTTTTATAATAAATATAGTCGTTAATAAAGACACAAAAAGATAATTTCATGGTCATGACATGAAAAAAATATTCCTTGCAAGGACAAGCAGAGCCTAATTAGCTTTGAGGGTGATAACAAAGACTCATAATTTAGGAATTAAACGACTTCACATTTGCACGAAATGCAAACCAAGATGAATGATTGCTTTTGCTGATGGAAGTAAGTAGATTTAGAGTTTCAATGGTGTTTTAGATTTGATTGATTGAATTAATATTCTAGGTCGTTTTTGCCACATATGTTAATTTCATCATCAATGTATCAAAATGTGTTCTTGGAATCAAAAAGAGGTTGCCCAGCTAAGTAAGAAATGATGAGAGGTACTCTTTATTTTGGAACTCAACCAAATATTGTCAATAAGAAAAGCAAATCAAGATGGAGGACTCCACTATTTGTTTCAATTGAATGAATTCATGTTATAGAAGGTTCATGGGCATCGTTTTTTATAATAAATATAGTCGTTAATAAAGACACAAAAGATAATTTCATGGTCATGACATGAAAAATATTCCTTGCAAGGACAAGCAGAGCCTAATTAGCTTGAGGGTGATAACAAAGACTCATAATTTTGGAGGAATTTAAATGACTTCACATTTGCACGAAATGCAAACCAAGATGAATGATTGCTTTTTGTTGATGGAAGTAAGTAGATTTAGAGTTTCAATGGTGTTTTAGATTTGATTGATTGAATTAATATTCTAGGTCGTTTTGCCACATATGTTAATTTCATCATCAATGTATCAAAATGTGTTCTTGGGAATCAAAAAGAGGAGCCCAGCTAAGTAGAAATGATGAGAGGTACTCTTTATTTTTGGAACTCAACCAAATATTGTCAATAAGAAAAGCAAATCAAGATGGAGGACTCCACTATTTGTTTCAATTGAAAGAATTCATGTTATAGAAGGTTCATAGGCATCGTTTTTATAATAAATATAGTCGTTAATAAAGACACAAAAGATAATTTCATGGTCATGACATGAAAAATATTCCTTGCAACGACGAGCGGAGTAGCCTAATTAGCTTTTGAGGTGATAACAAAGACTCATAATTTAGGAATTAAATGACTTCACATTTGCACGAAATGCAAACCAAGATGAATGATTGCTTTTGCTGAAATGGAAGTAAGTAGATTTAGAGTTTTCAATGGTGTTTTAGATTTGATTGATTGAATTAATATTCTAGGTCGTTTTGCCACATATGTTAATTTCATCATCAATGTATCAAAATGTGTTCTTGGAATCAAAAGAGGAGCCCAGCTAAGTAGAAATGATGAGAGGTACTCTTTATTTTGGAACTCAACCAAATATTGTCAATAAGAAAAGCAAATCAAGATGGAGGACTCCACTATTTGTTTCAATTGAATGAATTCATGTTATAGAAGGTTCATAGGGCATCGTTTTTATAATAAATATAGTCGTTAATAAAGACACAAAAGATAATTTCATGGTCATGACATGAAAAATATTCCTTGCAACGACTCGAGCGGAGCCTAAATTAGCTTGAGGTGATAACAAAGACTCATAATTCAGGAATTTAAATGACTTCACATTTGCAATGAAATGCAAACCAAGATGAATGATTGCTTTTGTTGAGGGATAAGTAAGTAGATTTAGAGTTTCAATGGTGTTTAGATTTGATTCATTGAATTAATATTCTAGGTCGTTTTGCCACATATGTTAATTTCATCATCAATGTATCAAAATGTGTTCTTGGAATCAAAAGAGGAGCCCAGCTAAGTAGAAATGATGAGAGGGTACTCTTTATTTTGGAACTCAACCAAATATTGTCAATAAGAAAAGCAAATCAAGATGGAGGACTTCACTATTTGTTTCAATTGAAAGAATTCATGTTATAGAAGGTTCATGGGCATCGTTTTTATAATAAATATAGTCGTTAATAAAGACACAAAAGATATAATTTCATGGTCATGACATGAAAAATAGTCCTTGCTTGCACATGACGCGACCAGAGCCTAATTAGCTTGAGGTGATAACAAAAGACTCATAATTTTAGGAATTAAACGACTTCACATTTGCACGAAATGCAAACCAAGATGAATGATTGCTTTTTGCTGATGGAAGTAAGTAGATTTAGAGTTTTCAATGGTGTTTAGATTTTGATTCATTGAATTAATATTCTAGGTCGTTTTGCCACATATGTTAATTTCATCATCAATGTATCAAAATGTATTCTTGGAATCAAAAGAGAGTTGCCCAGCTAAGTAGAAATGATGAGAGGTACTCTTTATTTTTGGAAACTCAACCAAATATTGTCAATAAGAAAAGCAAATCAAGATGGAGGACTCCACTATTTGTTTCAATTGAATGAATTCATGTTATAGAAGGTTCATAGGCATCGTTTTTATAATAAATATAGTCGTTAATAAAGACAAAAAAGATAATTTCATGGTCATGACATGAAAAATATTCCTTGCAAGGACAGGCAGAGCCTAATTAGCTTGAGGTGATAACAAAGACTCATAATTTCAGGAATTAAATGACTTCACATTTGCATGAAATGCAAACCAAGATGAATGATTGATTTTGTTAAGGGAAGTAAGTAGATTTAGAGTTTCAATGGTGTTTAGATTTGATTGATTGAATTAATATTCTAGGTCGTTTTGCCACATATGTTAATTTCATCATCAATGTATCAAAATGTGTTCTTGGAATCAAAAGAGTTGCCCAGCTAAGTAGAAATGATGAGAGGTACTCTTTATTTTGGAACTCCACCAAATATTGTCAATAAGAAAAGGAAATATAGATGGAGGACTCCACTATTTGTTTGAATTGAATGAATTCATGTTATGGAAGGTTCGTAGGCATTGTTTTTATAATAAATATAGTGGTTAATAAAGACACAAAATATAATTTCATGGTCATAACTTGAAAAAATATTCCTTGGGAGGACAAGCAGAGCCTAATTAGCTTGAGGTGATAACAAAGACTCATAATTTCAGGAATTAAAATGACTTCACATTTGCAAGAAATGCAAACCAAGATGAATGATTGCTTTTGTTGAGGGAAGTAAGTAGATTTAGTGTTTCAATGGTGTTTAGATTTGATTGATTGAATTAATATTCTAGGTCGTTTTGCCACATATGTTAATTTAATCATCAATGTATCAAAATGTTTTCTTGGAATCAAAAGAGGAGCCCAGCTAAGTAGAATTGATGAGAGGTATTCTTTATTTTGGAACTCAACCAAATATTGTCAATAAGTAAAGCAAATCAAGATGGAGGACTTCACTATTTGTTTCAATTGAAAGAATTCATGTGATAGAAGGTTCATGGGCATCTTTTTTATAATAAATATAGTCGTTAATAAAGACACAAAACATAATTTCATGGTCATGACATGAAAAATAGTCCTTGCAACGATGAGCGGAGCCTAATTAGCTTGAGGTGATAACAAAGACTCATAATTTAGGAATTAAACGACTTCACATTTGCATGAAATGCAAACCAAGATGAATGATTGCTTTTGCTGACGGAAGTAAGTAGATTTAGAGTTTCAATGGTGTTTAGATTTGATTCATTGAATTAATATTCTAGGTCGTTTTGCCACATATGTTAATTTCATCATCAATGTATCAAAATGTGTTCTTGGAATCAAAAGAGTTTGCCCAGCTAAGTAGAAATGATGAGAGGTACTCTTTATTTTGGAACTCAAACCAAATATTGTCAATAAGAAAAGCAAATCAAGATGGAGGACTCCATTATTTGTTTCAATTGAATGAATTCATGTTATAGAAGGTTCATAGGCATCGTTTTTTTATATAATAAATATAGTCGTTAATAAAGACACACAAAAGGTAATTTCATGGTCATGACATGAAAAATATTCCTTGCAACGACGAGCGGAGCCTAATTAGCTTGAGGTGATAACAAAGACTCATACTTCAGGAATTAAATGACTTCACATTTGCACGAAATACAAACCAAGATGAATGATTCCTTTTGTTAATTGAAGTAAGTAGATTTAGAGTTTCAATGATGTTTAGATTTGATTCATTGAATTAATATTCTAGGACGTTTTGCCACATATGTTAATTTCATCATCAATGTATCAAAATGTGTTCTTGGAATCAAAAGAGGAGCCCAGCTACGAAGAAATGATGAGAGGTACTCTTTATTTTGGAACTCAACCAAATATTGTCAATAAGAAAAGCAAATCAAGATGGAGGACTTCATTATTTGTTTCAATTGAAAGAATTCATGTTATAGATGGTTCATGGGCATCGTTTTTATAATAAATATAGTCGTTAATAAAGACACAAAAGATTATTTCAAGGTAATGACATGAAAAATAGTCCTTGCTGCGACGAGCGGAGCCTAATTAGCCTGAGGTGATAACAAAGACTCATAATTTAGGAATTAAACGACTTCACATTTGCACGAAATGCAAACCAAGATGAATGATTGCTTTTGCTGATGGAAGTAAGTAGATTTAGAGTTTCAATGGTGTTTAGATTTGATTCATTGAATTAATATTCTAGGTCGTTTTGCCACACATGTTAATTTCATCATCAATGTATCAAAATGTATTCTTGGAATCAAAAGAGTTGCCCAGCTAAGTAGAAATGATGAGAGGTACTCTTTATTTGGCAACTCAACCAAATATTATCAATAAGAAAAGCTTATCAAGATGGAGGACTCGACTATTCGTTTCAATTCAATCAATTCATGTTATAGAAGGTTCATAGGCATCGTCTTTATAATAAATATAGTCGTTAATAAAGACACACAAGATAATTTCATGGTCATGACATGAAAAATATTCCTTGCAAGGAGAGGCAGAGCCTAATAAGCTTGAGGTGATAACAAAGACTCATAATTCAGGAATTAAATGACTTCACATTTGCATGAAATGCAAACCAAGATGAATGATTGCTTTTGTTAAGGGAAGTAAGTAGATTTAGAGTTTCAATGGTGTTTTGATTTGATTGATTGAATTAATATTCTAGGTCGTTTTGCCACATATGTTAATTTCATCATCAATGTATCAAAATGTGTTCTTGGAATCAAAAGAGGAGCCCACCTACGAAGAAATGATGAGAGGTACTCTTTATTTTGGAACTCAACCAAATATTGTCAATAAGAAAAGCAAATCAAGATGGAGGACTTCACTATTTGTTTCAATTGAAAGAATTCATGTTATAGAAGGTTCATGGGCATCGTTTTTATAATAAATATATAGTCGTTAATAAAGACACAAAAGATTATTTCATGGTAATGACATGAAAAAATAGTCCTTGCTGCGACCAGCGGAGCCTAATTAGCCTGAGGAGATAACAAAGACTCATAATTTAGGAATTAAACGACTTGACATTTGCACGAAATGAAAACCAAGATGAATGATTGCTTTTGCTGATGGAAGTAAGTAGATTTAGAGTTTCAATGGTGTTTAGATTTGATTCATTGAATTAATATTCTAGGTCGTTTTGCCACACATGTTAATTTCATCATCAATGTATCAAAATGTATTCTTGGAATCAAAAGAGTTGCCCAGCTAAGTAGAAATGATGAGAGGTACTCTTTATTTGGCAACTCAACCAAATATTATCAATAAGAAAAGCAAATCAAGATGGAGGACTCGACTATTTGTTTGAATTCAATGAATTCATGTTATAGAAGGTTCATAGGCATCGTCTTTATAATAAATATAGTTGTTAATAAAGACACACAAGATAATTTCATGGTCATGACATGAAAAATATTCCTTGCAAGGACAGGCAGAGCCTAATAAGCTTGAGGTGATAACAAAGACTCATAATTCAGGAATTAAATGACTTCACATTTGCATGAAATGCAAACCAAGATGAATGATTGCTTTTGTTAAGGGAAGTAAGTAGATTTAGAGTTTCAATGGTGTTTAGATTTGATTCATTGAATTAATATTCTAGGTCGTTTTGCCACATATGTTAATTTCATCATCAATGTATCAAAATGTGTTCTTGGAATCAAAAGAGTTGCCCAGCTAAGTAGAAATGATGAGAGGTACTCTTTATTTTGGAACTCCACCAAATATTGTCAATAAGAAAAGGAAATATAGATGGAGGACTCCACTATTTGTTTGAATTGAATGAATTCATGTTATGGAAGGTTCGTAGGCATTGTTTTTATAATAAATATAGTGGTTAATAAAGACACAAAATATAATTTCATGGTCATAACTTGAAAAATATTCCTGGGAAGGACAAGCAGAGCCTAATTAGCTTGAGGTGATAACAAAGACTCATAATTCAGGAATTAAATGACTTCACATTTGCAAGAAATGCAAACCAAGATGAATGATTGCTTTTGTTGAGGGAAGTAAGTAGATTTAGTGTTTCAATGGTGTTTAGATTTGATTGATTGAATTAATATTCTAGGTCGTTTTGCTACATATGTTAATTTAATCATCAATGTATCAAAATGTTTTCTTGGAATCAAAAGAGGAGCCCAGCTAAGTAGAAATGATGAGAGGTACTCTTTATTTTGGAACTCAACCAAATATTGTCAATAAGTAAAGCGAATCAAGATAGAGGACTTCACTATTTGTTTCAATTGAAAGAATTCATGTGATAGAAGGTTCATGGGCATCTTTTTTATAATAAATATAGTCGTTAATAAAGACACAAAAGATAATTTCATGGTCATGACATGAAAAATAGTCCTTGCAACGACGAGCCCTAATTAGCTTGAGGTGATAATAAAGACTCATAATTTAGGAATTAAACAACTTCACATTTGCACGAAATGCAAACCAAGATGAATGATTGCTTTTGCTGACGGAAGTAAGTAGATTTAGAGTTTCAATGGTGTTTAAATTTGATTCATTGAATTAATATTCTAGGTCGTTTTGCCACACATGTTAATTTCATCATCAATGTATCAAAATGTATTCTTGGAATCAAAAGAGTTGCCCAGCTAAGTAGAAATGATGAGAGGTACTCTTTATTTGGCAACTCAACCAAATATTATCAATAAGAAAAGCAAATCAAGATGGAGGACTCGACTATTTGTTTCAATTCAATCAATTCATGTTATAGAAGGTTCATAGGCATCGTCTTTATAATAAATATAGTCGTTAATAAAGACACACAAGATAATTTCATGGTCATGACATGAAAAATATTCCTTGCAAGGACAGGCAGAGCCGCGTAATAAGCTTGAGGTGATAACAAAGACTCATAATTCGGGAATTAAATGACTTCACATTTGCATGAAATGCAAACCAAGATGAATGATTGATTTTGTTAAGGGAAGTAAGTAGATTTAGAGTTTCAATGGTGTTTAGATTTGATTGATTGAATTAATATTCTAGGTCGTTTTGCCACATATGTTAATTTCATCATCAATGTATCAAAATGTGTTCTTGGAATCAAAAGAGTTGCCCAGCTAAGTAGAAATGATGAGAGGTACTCTTTATTTTGGAACTCCACCAAATATTGTCAATAAGAAAAGGAAATATAGATGGAGGACTCCACTATTTGTTTGAATTGAATGAATTCATGTTATGGAAGGTTCGTAGGCATTGTTTTTATAATAAATATAGTGGTTAATAAAGACACAAAATATAATTTCATGGTCATAACTTGAAAAATATTCCTGGGAAGGACAAGCAGAGCCTAATTAGCTTGAGGTGATAACAAAGACTCATAATTCAGGAATTAAATGACTTCACATTTGCAAGAAATGCAAACCAAGATGAATGATTGCTTTTGTTGAGGGAAGTAAGTAGATTTAGTGTTTCAATGGTGTTTAGATTTGATTGATTGAATTAATATTCTAGGTCGTTTTGCCACATATGTTAATTTAATCATCAATGTATCAAAATGTTTTCTTGGAATCAAAAGAGGAGCCCAGCTAAGTAGAATTGATGAGAGGTATTCTTTATTTTGGAACTCAACCAAATATTGTCAATAAGTAAAGCAAATCAAGATGGAGGACTTCACTATTTGTTTCAATTGAAAGAATTCATGTGATAGAAGGTTCATGGGCATCTTTTTTATAATAAATATAGTCGTTAATAAAGACACAAAACATAATTTCATGGTCATGACATGAAAAATAGTCCTTGCAACGACGAGCGGAGCCTAATTAGCTTGAGGTGATAACAAAGACTCATAATTTAGGAATTAAACGACTTCACATTTGCATGAAATGCAAACCAAGATGAATGATTGCTTTTGCTGACGGAAGTAAGTAGATTTAGAGTTTCAATGGTGTTTAGATTTGATTCATTGAATTAATATTCTAGGTCGTTTTGCCACATATGTTAATTTCATCATCAATGTATCAAAATGTGTTCTTGGAATCAAAAGAGTTGCCCAGCTAAGTAGAAATGATGAGAGGTACTCTTTATTTTGGAACTCAAACGAATATTGTCAATAAGAAAAGCAAATCAAGATGGAGGATTCCATTATTTCTTTCAATTGAATGAATTAATGTTATAGAAGGTTCATAGGCATCGTTTTTCTAATAAATATAGTCGTTAATAAAGACACAAAAGGTAATTTCATGGTCATGACATGAAAAATATTCCTTGCAACGACGAGCGGAGCCTAATTAGCTTGAGGTGATAACAAAGACTCATACTTCAGGAATTAAATGACTTCACATTTGCACGAAATACAAACCAAGATGAATGATTCCTTTTGTTAATTGAAGTAAGTAGATTTAGAGTTTCAATGGTGTTTAGATTTGATTCATTGAATTAATATTCTAGGTCGTTTTGCCACATATGTTAATTTCATCATCAATGTATCAAAATGTGTTCTTGGAATCAAAAGAGGAGCCCACCTACGAAGAAATGATGAGAGGTACTCTTTATTTTGGAACTCAACCAAATATTGTCAATAAGAAAAGCAAATCAAGATGGAGGACTTCACTATTTGTTTCAATTGAAAGAATTCTTGTTATAGAAGGTTCATGGTCATCGTTTTTATAATAAATATAGTTGTTAATAAAGACACAAAAGATTATTTCATGTTCATGACATGAAAAATAGTCCTTGCTGCGACGAGCGGAGCCTAATTAGCCTGAGGTGATAACAAAGACTCATAATTTAGGAATTAAACGACTTCACATTTGCACGAAATGCAAACCAAGATGAATGATTGCTTTTGCTGATGGAAGTAAGTAGATTTAGAGTTTCAATGGTGTTTAGATTTGATTCATTGAATTAATATTCTAGGTCGTTTTGCTACATATGTTAATTTAATCATCAATGTATCAAAATGTTTTCTTGGAATCAAAAGAGGAGCCCAGCTAAGTAGAAATGATGAGAGGTACTCTTTATTTTGGAACTCAACCAAATATTGTCAATAAGTAAAGCAAATCAAGATGGAGGACTTCACTATTTGTTTCAATTGAAAGAATTCATGTGATAGAAGGTTCATGGGCATCTTTTTTATAATAAATATAGTCGTTAATAAAGACACAAAAGATAATTTCATGGTCATGACATGAAAAATAGTCCTTGCAACGACGAGCGGAGCCTAATTAGCTTGAGGTGATAACAAAGACTCATAATTTAGGAATTAAACGACTTCACATTTGCATGAAATGCAAACCAAGATGAATGATTGCTTTTGCTGACGGAAGTAAGTAGATTTAGAGTTTCAATGGTGTTTAGATTTGATTCATTGAATTAATATTCTAGGTCGTTTTGCCACATATGTTAATTTCATCATCAATGTATCAAAATGTGTTCTTGGAATCAAAAGAGTTGCCCAGCTAAGTAGAAATGATGAGAGGTACTCTTTATTTTGGAACTCAACCAAATATTGTCAATAAGAAAAGCAAATCAAGATGGAGGATTCCATTATTTGTTTCAATTGAATGAATTAATGTTATAGAAGGTTCATAGGCATCGTTTTTCTAATAAATATAGTCGTTAATAAAGACACAAAAGGTAATTTCATGGTCATGACATGAAAAATATTCCTTGCAACGACGAGCGGAGCCTAATTAGCTTGAGGTGATAACAAAGACTCATACTTTAGGAATTAAATGACTTCACATTTGCACGAAATACAAACCAAGATGAATGATTCCTTTTGTTAATTGATGTAAGTAGATTTAGAGTTTCAATGGTGTTTAGATTTGATTCATTGAATTAATATTCTAGGTCGTTTTGCCACATATGTTAATTTCATCATCAATGTATCAAAATGTGTTCTTGGAATCAAAAGAGGAGCCCAGCTACGAAGAAATGATGAGAGGTACTCTTTATTTTGGAACTCAACCAAATATTGTCAATAAGAAAAGCAAATCAAGATGGAGGACTTCACTATTTGTTTCAATTGAAAGAATTCATGTTATAGAAGGTTCATGGGCATCGTTTTTATAATAAATATAGTCGTTAATAAAGACACAAAAGATTATTTCATGGTCATGACATGAAAAATAGTCCTTGCTGCGACGAGCGGAGCCTAATTAGCCTGAGGTGATAACAAAGACTCATAATTTAGGAATTAAACGACTTCACATTTGCACGAAATGCAAACCAAGATGAATGATTGCTTTTGCTGATGGAAGTAAGTAGATTTAGAGTTTCAATGGTGTTTTTAGATTTGATTCATTGAATTAATATTCTAGGTCGTTTTGCCACACATGTTAATTTCATCATCAATGTATCAAAATGTATTCTTGGAATCAAAAGAGTTGCCCAGCTAAGTAGAAATGATGAGAGGTACTCTTTATTTTGGCAACTCAACCAAATATTATCAATAAGAAAAGCAAATCAAGATGGAGGACTCGACTATTTGTTTCAATTCAATGAATTCATGTTATAGAAGGTTCATAGGCATCGTTTTTATAATAAATATAGTCGTTAATAAAGACACACAAGATAATTTCATGGTCATGACATGAAAAATATTCCTTGCAAGGACAGGCAGAGCCTAATAAGCTTGAGGTGATAACAAAGACTCATAATTCAGGAATTAAATGACTTCACATTTGCATGAAATGCAAACCAAGATGAATGATTGCTTTTGTTAAGGGAAGTAAGTAGATTTAGAGTTTCAATGGTGTTTTGATTTGATTGATTGAATTAATATTCTAGGTCGTTTTGCCACATATGTTAATTTCATCATCAATGTATCAAAATGTGTTCTTGGAATCAAAAGAGGAGCCCACCTACGAAGAAATGATGAGAGGTACTCTTTATTTTGGAACTCAACCAAATATTGTCAATAAGAAAAGCAAATCAAGATGGAGGACTTCACTATTTGTTTCAATTGAAAGAATTCATGTTATAGAAGGTTCATGGGCATCGTTTTTATAATAAATATAGTCGTTAATAAAGACACAAAAGATTATTTCATGGTAATGACATGAAAAATAGTCCTTGCTGCGACGAGCGGAGCCTAATTAGCCTGAGGTGATAACAAAGACTCATAATTTAGGAATTAAACGACTTCACATTTGCACGAAATGCAAACCAAGATGAATGATTGCTTTTGCTGATGGAAGTAAGTAGATTTAGAGTTTCAATGGTGTTTAGATTTGATTCATTGAATTAATATTCTAGGTCGTTTTGCCACACATGTTAATTTCATCATCAATGTATCAAAATGTATTCTTGGAATCAAAAGAGTTGCCCAGCTAAGTAGAAATGATGAGAGAGAGGTACTCTTTATTTGGCAACTCAACCAAATATTATCAATAAGAAAAGCAAATCAAGATGGAGGACTCGACTATTTGTTTCAATTCAATGAATTCATGTTATAGAAGGTTCATAGGCATCGTCTTTATAATAAATATAGTCGTTAATAAAGACACACAAGATAATTTCATGGTCATGACATGAAAAATATTCCTTGCAAGGACAGGCAGAGCCTAATAAGCTTGAGGTGATAACAAAGACTCATAATTCAGGAATTAAATGACTTCACATTTGCATGAAATGCAAACCAAGATGAATGATTGCTTTTGTTAAGGGAAGTAAGTAGATTTAGAGTTTCAATGGTGTTTAGATTTGATTGATTGAATTAATATTCTAGGTCGTTTTGCCACATATGTTAATTTCATCATCAATGTATCAAAATGTGTTCTTGGAATCAAAAGAGGAGCCCAGCTAAGTAGAAATGATGAGAGGTACTCTTTATTTTGGAACTCAACCAAATATTGTCAATAAGAAAAGCAAATCAAGATGGAGGACTCCACTATTTGTTTCAATTGAATGAATTCATGTTATAGAAGGTTCATAGGCATCGTTTTTATAATAAATATAGTCGTTAATAAAGACACAAAAGATAATTTCATGGTCATGACATGAAAAATATTCCTTGCAACGACGAGCGGAGCCTAATTAGCTTGAGGTGATAACAAAGACTCATAATTCAGGAATTGAATGACTTTCACATTTGCACGAAATGCAAACCAAGATGAATGGTTGCTTTTTGTTGATTGAAGTAAGTAGATTTAGAGTTTCAATGGTGTTTAGATTTGATTCATTGAATTAATATTCTAGGTCGTTTTGCCACATATGTTAATTTCATCATCAATGTATCAAAATGTGTTCTTGGAATCAAAAGAGGAGCCCAGCTAAGAAGAAATGATGAGAGGTACTCTTTATTTTGGAACTCAACCAAATATTGTCAATAAGAAAAGCAAATCAAGATGGAGGACTTCACTATTTGTTTCAATTGAAAGAATTCATGTTATAGAAGGTTCATAGGCATCGTTTTTATAATAATAAATATAGTTGTTAATAAAGACACAAAAGATAATTTCATGGTCATGACATGAAAAAATATTCCTTGCAAGCACACGAGCGGAGCCTAATTAGCTTGAGGTGATAACAAAGACTCATAATTCAGGAATTAAATGACTTCACATTTGCATGAAATGCAAACCAAGATGAATGATTGCTTTTGTTAAGGGAAGTAAGTAGATTTAGAGTTTCAATGGTGTTTAGATTTGATTCAT
The DNA here is from genome assembly GCA_037897445.1 of Ceriops zippeliana. NCBI lineage: Eukaryota > Viridiplantae > Streptophyta > Magnoliopsida > Malpighiales > Rhizophoraceae > Ceriops > Ceriops zippeliana. The sequence continues at coordinate 114,729 of JBAPLH010000191.1, read as the reverse complement.
TGAATTAATATTCTAGGTCGTTTTGCCACATATGTTAATTTCATCATCAATGTATCAAAATGTGTTCTTGGAATCAAAAGAGTTGCCCAGCTAAGTAGAAATGATGAGAGGTACTCTTTATTTTGGAACTCCACCAAATATTGTCAATAAGAAAAAAGGAAATATAGATGGAGGACTCCACTATTTGTTTCAATTGAATGAATTCATGTTATGGAAGGTTCGTAGGCATTGTTTTTATAATAAATATAGTCGTTAATAAAGACACAAAATATAATTTCATGGTCATAACATGAAAAATATTCTTGGGAAGGACAAGCAGAGCCTAATTAGCTTGAGGTGATAACAAAGACTCATAATTCAGGAATTAAATGACTTCAAATTTGCATGAAATGCAAACCAAGATGAATGATTGCTTTTGTTGAGGGAAGTAAGTAGATTTAGTGTTTCAATGGTGTTTAGATTTGATTCATTGAATTAATATTCTAGGTCGTTTTGCCACATATGTTAATTTAATCATCAATGTATCAAAATGTTTTCTTGGAATCAAAAGAGGAGCCCAGCTAAGTAGAAATGATGAGAGGTACTCTTTATTTTGGAACTCAACCAAATATTGTCAATAAGTAAAGCAAATCAAGATGGAGGACTTCACTATTTGTTTCAATTGAAAGAATTCATGTTATAGAAGGTTCATGGGCATCTTTTTTATAATAAATATAGTCGTTAATAAAGACACAAAAGATAATTTCATGGTCATGACATGAAAAATAGTCCTTGCAACGACGAGCGGAGCCTAATTAGCTTGAGGTGATAACAAAGACTCATAATTTAGGAATTAAACGACTTCACATTTGCATGAAATGCAAACCAAGATGAATGATTGCTTTTGCTGACGGAAGTAAGTAGATTTAGAGTTTCAATGGTGTTTAGATTTGATTCATTGAATTAATATTCTAGGTCGTTTTGCCACATATGTTAATTTCATCATCAATGTATCAAAATGTGTTCTTGGAATCAAAAGAGTTGCCCAGCTAAGTAGAAATGATGAGAGGTACTCTTTATTTTGGAACTCAACCAAATATTGACAATAAGAAAAGCAAATCAAGATGGAGGATTCCATTATTTGTTTCAATTGAATGAATTCATGTTATAGAAGGTTTCATAGGCATCGTTTTTCTAATAAATATAGTCGTTAATAAAGACACAAAAGGTAATTTCATGGTCATGACATGAAAAATATTCCTTGCAACGACGAGCGGAGCCTAATTAGCTTGAGGTGATAACAAAGACTCATAATTCAGGAATTAAATGACTTCACATTTGCACGAAATGCAAACCAAGATGAATGATTGATTTTGTTAATTGATGTAAGTAGATTTAGAGTTTCAATGGTGTTTAGATTTGATTGATTGAATTAATATTCTAGGTCGTTTTGCCACATATGTTAATTTCATCATCAATGTATCAAAATGTGTTCTTTGGAATCAAAAGAGTTGCCCAGCTAAGTAGAAATGATGAGAGGTACTCTTTATTTTGGAACTCCACCAAATATTGTCAATAAGAAAAGGAAATATAGATGGAGGACTCCACTATTTGTTTCAATTGAATGAATTCATGTTATGGAAGGTTCGTAGGCATTGTTTTTATAATAAATATAGTCGTTAATAAAGACACAAAATATAATTTCATGGTCATAACATGAAAAAAAATTCCTGGGAAGGACAAGCAGAGCCTAATTAGCTTGAGGTGATAACAAAGACTCATAATTCAGGAATTAAATGACTTCACATTTGCATGAAATGCAAACCAAGATGAATGATTGCTTTTGTTGAGGGAAGTAAGTAGATTTAGAGTTTCAATGGTGTTTAGATTTGATTGATTGAATTAATATTCTAGGTCGTTTTGCCACATATGTTAATTTAATCATCAATGTATCAAAATGTTTTCTTGGAATCAAAAGAGGAGCCCAGCTAAGTAGAAATGATGAGAGGTACTCTTTATTTTGGAACTCAACCAAATATTGTCAATAAGTAAAGCAAATCAAGATGGAGGACTTCACTATTTGTTTTCAATTGAAAGAATTCATGTTATAGAAGGTTCATGGGCATCTTTTTTATAAATAAATATAGTCGTTTAATAAAGACACAAAAGATAAATAATTTCATGGTCATGACATGAAAAATAGTCCTTGCAACGACGAGCGGAGCCTAATTAGCTTGAGGTGATAACAAAGACTCATAATTTAGGAATTAAACGACTTCACATTTGCATGAAATGCAAACCAAGATGAATGATTGCTTTTGCTGACGGAAGTAAGTAGATTTAGAGTTTCAATGGTGTTTAGATTTGATTCATTGAATTAATATTCTAGGTCGTTTTGCCACATATGTTAATTTCATCATCAATGTATCAAAATGTGTTCTTGGAATCAAAAGAGTTGCCCAGCTAAGTAGAAATGATGAGAGGTACTCTTTATTTTGGAACTCAAACAAATATTGTCAATAAGAAAAGCAAATCAAGATGGAGGATTCCATTATTTCTTTCAATTGAATGAATTAATGTTATAGAAGGTTCATAGGCATCGTTTTTCTAATAAATATAGTCGTTAATAAAGACACAAAAGGTAATTTCATGGTCATGACATGAAAAATATTCCTTGCAACGACGAGCGGAGCCTAATTAGCTTGAGGTGATAACAAAGACTCATACTTCAGGAATTAAATGACTTCACATTTGCACGAAATACAAACCAAGATGAATGATTCCTTTTGTTAATTGATGTAAGTAGATTTAGAGTTTCAATGGTGTTTAGATTTGATTCATTGAATTAATATTCTAGGTCGTTTTGCCACATATGTTAATTTCATCATCAATGTATCAAAATGTGTTCTTGGAATCAAAAGAGGAGCCCACCTACGAAGAAATGATGAGAGGTACTCTTTATTTTGGAACTCAACCAAATATTGTCAATAAGAAAAGCAAATCAAGATGGAGGACTTCACTATTTGTTTCAATTGAAAGAATTCATGTTATAGAAGGTTCATGGTCATCGTTTTTATAATAAATATAGTTGTTAATAAAGACACAAAAGATTATTTCATGGTCATGACATGAAAAATAGTCCTTGCTGCGACGAGCGGAGCCTAATTAGCCTGAGGTGATAACAAAGACTCATAATTTAGGAATTAAACGACTTCACATTTGCACGAAATGCAAACCAAGATGAATGATTGCTTTTGCTGATGGAAGTAAGTAGATTTAGAGTTTCAATGGTGTTTAGATTTGATTCATTGAATTAATATTCTAGGTCGTTTTGCCACACATGTTAATTTCATCATCAATGTATCAAAATGTATTCTTGGAATCAAAAGAGTTGCCCAGCTAAGTAGAAATGATGAGAGGTACTCTTTATTTGGCAACTCAACCAAATATTATCAATAAGAAAAGCAAATCAAGATGGAGGACTCGACTATTTGTTTCAATTCAATGAATTCATGTTATAGAAGGTTCATAGGCATCGTCTTTATAATAAATATAGTCGTTAATAAAGACACACAAGATAATTTCATGGTCATGACATGAAAAATATTCCTTGCAAGGACAGGCAGAGCCTAATAAGCTTGAGGTGATAACAAAGACTCATAATTCAGGAATTAAATGACTTCACATTTGCATGAAATGCAAACCAAGATGAATGATTGATTTTGTTTAGGGAAGTAAGTAGATTTAGAGTTTCAATGGTGTTTAGATTTGATTGATTGAATTAATATTCTAGGTCGTTTTGCCACATATGTTAATTTCATCATCAATGTATCAAAATGTGTTCTTGGAATCAAAAGAGTTGCCCAGCTAAGTAGAAATGATGAGAGGTACTCTTTATTTTGGAACTCCACCAAATATTGTCAATAAGAAAAGGAAATATAGATGGAGGACTCCACTATTTGTTTCAATTGAATGAATTCATGTTATGGAAGGTTCGTAGGCATCGTTTTTATAATAAATATAGTCGTTAATAAAGACACAAAATATAATTTCATGGTCATAACATGAAAAATATTCCTGGCAAGGACAAGCAGAGCCTAATTAGCTTGAGGTGATAACAAAGACTCATAATTCAGGAATTAAATGACTTCACATTTGCATGAAATGCAAACCAAGATGAATGATTGCTTTTGTTGAGGGAAGTAAGTAGATTTAGTGTTTCAATGGTGTTTAGATTTGATTGATTGAATTAATATTCTAGGTCGTTTTGCCACATATGTTAATTTAATCATCAATGTATCAAAATGTTTTCTTGGAATCAAAAGAGGAGCCCAGCTAAGTAGAAATGATGAGAGGTACTCTTTATTTTGGAACTCAACCAAATATTGTCAATAAGTAAAGCAAATCAAGATGGAGGACTTCACTATTTGTTTCAATTGAAAGAATTCATGTTATAGAAGGTTCATGGGCATCTTTTTTATAATAAATATAGTCGTTAATAAAGACACAAAACGATAATTTCATGGTCATGACATGAAAAATAGTCCTTGCAACGACGAGCGGAGCCTAATTAGCTTGAGGTGATAACAAAGACTCATAATTTAGGAATTAAACGACTTCACATTTGCATGAAATGCAAACCAAGATGAATGATTGATTGCTTTTGCTGACGGAAGTAAGTAGATTTAGAGTTTCAATGGTGTTTAGATTTGATTCATTGAATTAATATTCTAGGTCGTTTTGCCACATATGTTAATTTCATCATCAATGTATCAAAATGTGTTCTTGGAATCAAAAGAGTTGCCCAGCTAAGTAGAAATGATGAGAGGTACTCTTTATTTTGGAACTCAACCAAATATTGTCAATAAGAAAAGCAAATCAAGATGGAGGATTCCATTATTTCTTTCAATTGAATGAATTAATGTTATAGAAGGTTCATAGGCATCGTTTTTCTAATAAATATAGTCGTTAATAAAGACACAAAAGGTAATTTCATGGTCATGACATGAAAAATATTCCTTGCAACGACGAGCGGAGCCTAATTAGCTTGAGGTGATAACAAAGACTCATACTTCAGGAATTAAATGACTTCACATTTGCACGAAATACAAACCAAGATGAATGATTCCTTTTGTTAATTGATGTAAGTAGATTTAGAGTTTCAATGGTGTTTAGATTTGATTCATTGAATTAATATTCTAGGACGTTTTGCCACATATGTTAATTTCATCATCAATGTATCAAAATGTGTTCTTGGAATCAAAAGAGGAGCCCAGCTACGAAGAAATGATGAGAGGTACTCTTTATTTTGGAACTCAACCAAATATTGTCAATAAGAAAAGCAAATCAAGATGGAGGACTTCACTATTTGTTTCAATTGAAAGAATTCATGTTATAGAAGGTTCATGGGCATCGTTTTTATAATAAATATAGTCGTTAATAAAGACACAAAAGATTATTTCATGGTCATGACATGAAAAATAGTCCTTGCTGCGACGAGCGGAGCCTAATTAGCCTGAGGTGATAACAAAGACTCATAATTTAGGAATTAAACGACTTCACATTTGCACGAAATGCAAACCAAGATGAATGATTGCTTTTGCTGATGGAAGTAAGTAGATTTAGAGTTTCAATGGTGTTTAGATTTGATTCATTGAATTAATATTCTAGGTCGTTTTGCCACACATGTTAATTTCATCATCAATGTATCAAAATGTATTCTTGGAATCAAAAGAGTTGCCCAGCTAAGTAGAAATGATGAGAGGTACTCTTTATTTGGCAACTCAACCAAATATTATCAATAAGAAAAGCAAATCAAGATGGAGGACTCGACTATTTGTTTCAATTCAATCAATTCATGTTATAGAGAAGGTTCATAGGCATCGTCTTTATAATAAATATAGTCGTTAATAAAGACACACAAGATAATTTCATGGTCATGACATGAAAAATATTCCTTGCAAGGACAGGCAGAGCCTAATAATAAGCTTGAGGTGATAACAAAGACTCATAATTCAGGAATTAAATGACTTCACATTTGCATGAAATGCAAACCAAGATGAATGATTGCTTTTGTTAAGGGAAGTAAGTAGATTTAGAGTTTCAATGGTGTTTAGATTTGATTGATTGAATTAATATTCTAGGTCGTTTTGCCACATATGTTAATTTCATCATCAATGTATCAAAATGTGTTTCTTGGAATCAAAAGAGTTGCCCAGCTAAGTAGAAATGATGAGAGGTACTCTTTATTTTGGAACTCAACCAAATATTGTCAATAAGAAAAGGAAATCAAGATGGAGGACTCCACTATTTGTTTCAATTGAATGAATTCATGTTATAGAAGGTTCGTAGGCATCGTTTTTTTAATAAATATATCGTCGTTAATAAAGACACAAAATATAATTTCATGGTCATAACATGAAAAATATTCCTTGCAAGGACAAGCAGAGCCTAATTTAGCTTGAGGTGATAACAAAGACTCATAATTCAGGAATTAAATGACTTCACATTTGCATGAAATGCAAACCAAGATGAATGATTGCTTTTGTTAAGGGAAGTAAGTAGATTTAGAGTTTCAATGGTGTTTAGATTTGATTCATTGAATTAATATTCTAGGTCGTTTTGCCACATATGTTAATTTCATCATCAATGTATCAAAATGTGTTCTTGGAATCAAAAGAGGAGCCCAGCTAAGAAGAAATGATGAGAGGTACTCTTTATTTTGGAACTCAAACAAATATTGTCAATAAGAAAAGCAAATCAAGATGGAGGATTCAATTATTTGTTTCAATTGAATGAATTAATGTTATAGAAGGTTCATAGGCATCGTTTGCCTAATAAATATAGTCGTTAATAAAGACACAAAAGGTAATTTCATGGTCATGACATGAAAAATATTCCTTGCAACGACGAGCGGAGCCTAATTAGCTTGAGGTGATAACAAAGACTCATACTTCAGGAATTAAATGATTTCACATTTGCACGAAATAAAAACCAAGATGAATGATTCATTTTGTTAATTGATGTAAGTAGATTTAGAGTTTCAATGGTGTTTAGATTTGATTCATTGAATTAATATTCTAGGTCGTTTTGCCACATATGTTAATTTCATCATCAATGTATCAAAATGTGTTCTTGGAATCAAAAGAGGAGCCCAGCTAACGAAGAAATGATGAGAGGTACTCTTTATTTTGGAACTCAACTAAATATTGTCAATAAGAAAAGCAAATCAAGATGGAGGACTTCACTATTTGTTTCAATTGAAAGAATTCATGTTATAGAAGGTTCATGGGCATCGTTTTTATAATAAATATAGTCGTTAATAAAGACACAAAAGATTATTTCATGGTCATGACATGAAAAATAGTCCTTTGCTGCGACGAGCGGAGCCTAATTAGCCTGAGGTGATAACAAAGACTCATAATTTAGGAATTAAACGACTTCACATTTGCACGAAATGCAAACCAAGATGAATGATTGCTTTTTGCTAATGGAAGTAAGTAGATTTTAGAGTTTCAATGGTGTTTAGATTTGATTCATTGAATTAATATTCTAGGTCGTTTTGCCACACATGTTAATTTCATCATCAATGTATCAAAATGTATTCTTGGAATCAAAAGAGTTGCCCAGCTAAGTAGAAATGATGAGAGGTACTCTCTTTATTTGGCAACTCAACCAAATATTATCAATAAGAAAAGCAAATCAAGATGGAGGACTCGACTATTTGTTTCAATTCAATCAAATTCATGTTATAGAAGGTTCATAGGCATCGTCTTTATAATAAATATAGTCGTTAATAAAAGACACACAAGATAATTTCATGGTCATGACATGAAAAATATTCCTTGCAAGGACAGGCAGAGCCTAATAAGCTTGAGGTGATAACAAAGACTCATAATTTCAGGAATTAAATGACTTCACATTTGCATGAAATGCAAACCAAGATGAATGATTGCTTTTGTTGAGGGAAGTAAGTAGATTTAGAGTTTCAATGGTGTTTAGATTTGATTGATTGAATTAATATTCTAGGTCGTTTTGCCACATATGTTAATTTCATCATCAATGTATCAAAATGTGTTCTTGGAATCAAAAGAGTTGCCCAGCTAAGTAGAAATGATGAGAGGTACTCTTTATTTTGTAACTCAACCAAATATTGTCAATAAGAAAAGGAAATATAGATGGAGGACTCCACTATTTGTTTTGATTGAATGAATTCATGTTATGGAAGGTTCGTAGGCATTGTTTTTATAATAAATATAGTCGTTAATAAAGACACAAAAGATAATTTCATGGTCATGACATGAAAAATATTGCTGGCAAGGACAGGCAGAGCCTAATTAGCTTGAGGTGATAACAAAGACTCATAATTCAGGAATTAAATGACTTCACATTTGCATGAAATGCAAACCAAGATGAATGATTGCTTTTGTTGAGGGAAGTAAGTAGATTTAGAGTTTCAATGGTGTTTAGATTTGATTGATTGAATTAATATTCTAGGTCGTTTTGCCACATATGTTAATTTAATCATCAATGTATCAAAATGTTTTCTTGGAATCAAAAGAGGAGCCCAGCTAAGTAGAAATGATGAGAGGTACTCTTTATTTTGGAACTCAACCAAATATTGTCAATAAGTAAAGCAAATCAAGATGGAGGACTTCACTGTTTTTTTCAATTGAAAGAATTCATGTTATAGAAGGTTCATGGTCATCGTTTTTATAATAAATATAGTCGTTAATAAAGACACAAAAGATAATTTCATGGTCATGACATGAAAAATAGTCCTTGCAATGACGAGCAGAGCCTAATTAGCTTGAGATGATAACAAAGACTCATAATTTAGGAATTAAACGACTTCACATTTGCATGAAATGCAAACCAAGATGAATGATTGCTTTTGCTGACGGAAGTAAGTAGATTTAGAGTTTCAATGGTGTTTTTGATTTGATTCATTGAATTAATATTCTAGGTCGTTTTGCCACATATGTTAATTTCATCATCAATGTATCAAAATGTGTTCTTGGAATCAAAAGAGTTGCCCAGCTAAGTAGAAATGATGAGAGGTACTCTTTATTTTGGAACTCAACCAAATATTGTCAATAAGAAAAGCAAATCAAGATGGAGGATTCCATTATTTGTTTCAATTGAATGAATTAATGTTATAGAAGGTTCATAGGCATCGTTTTTTATAATAAATATAGTCGTTAATAAAGACACAAAAGGTAATTTCATGGTCATGACATGAAAAATATTCCTTGCAACGACGAGCGGATCCTAATTAGCTTGAGGTGATAACAAAGACTCATACTTCAGGAATTAAATGACTTCACATTTGCACGAAATACAAACAAAGATAAATGATTCCTTTTGTTAATTGAAGTAAGTAGATTTAGAGTTTCAATGGTGTTTAGATTTGATTCATTGAATTAATATTCTAGGTCGTTTTGCCACATATGTTAATTTCATCATCAATGTATCAAAATATGTTCTTGGAATCAAAAGAGGAGCCCAGCTAAAGTGTTGATGAGAGGTACTCTTTATTTTGGAACTCAACCAAATATTGTCAATAAGAAAAGCAAATCAAGATGGAGGACTCCACTATTTTTTTTCAATTGAATAACTCATGTTATTTTGAGGTGATTTACAATGGTGTTTAGTTTTTGGTTGATGATGAATTAATATTCAAGGTTGTTTTTCCAAGATGTTAATTTCATCATCAAATGTATCAAAATGTGTTTTTGGAATCAAAAGAGGAGCCCAGCTAAGTAGAAATGATGAGAGGTACTCTTTATTTTGGAACTCAAACAAATATTGTCAATAAGAAAAGCAAATCAAGATGGAGGATTCCATTATTTCTTTTCAATTGAATGAATTAATGTTATAGAAGGTTCATAGGCATCGTTTTTCTAATAAAAATAGTCGTTAATAAAGACACAAAAGGTAATTTCATGGTCATGACATGAAAAATATTTCCTTGCAACGACGAGCGGAGCCTAATTAGCTTGAGGTGATAACAAAGACTCATAATTCAGGAATTAAATGACTTCACATTTGCACGAAATGCAAACCAAGATGAATGATTCCTTTTGTTAATTGATGTAGTAAGTAGATTTAGAATTTCAATGGTGTTTTAGATTTGATTCATTGAATTAATATTCTAGGTCGTTTTGCCACATATGTTAATTTCATCATCAATGTATCAAAATGTGTTCTTGGAATCAAAAGAGGAGCCCAACTACGAAGAAATGATGAGCGGTACTCTTTATTTTGGAACTCAACTAAATATTGTCAATAAGAAAAGCAAATCAAGATGGAGGACTTCACTATTTGTTTCAATTGAAAGAATTCATGTTATAGAAGGTTCATAGTCATCGTTTTTATAATAAATATAGTTGTTAATAAAGACACAAAAGATTATTTCATGGTCATGACATGAAAAATAGTCCTTGCTGCAACGAGCGGAGCCTAATTAGCCTGAGGTGATAACAAAGACTCATAATTCAGGAATTAAATGACTTCACATTTGCATGAAATGCAAACCAAGATGAATGATTGATTTTGTTAAGGGAAGTAAGTAGATTTAGAGTTTCAATGGTGTTTAGATTTGATTGATTGAATTAATATTCTAGGTCGTTTTGCCATATATGTTAATTTCATCATCAATGTATCAAAATGTGTTCTTGGAATCAAAAGAGTTGCCCAGCTAAGTAGAAATGATGAGAGGTACTCTTTATTTTGGAACTCCACCAAATATTGTCAATAAGAAAAGGAAATATAGATGGAGGACTCCACTATTTGTTTCAATTGAATGAATTCATGTTATGGAAGGTTCGTAGGCATTGTTTTTATAATAAATATAGTCGTTAATAAAGACACAAAATATAATTTCATGGTCATAACATGAAAAATATTCCTGGGAAGGACAAGCAGAGCCTAATTAGCTTGAGGTGATAACAAAGACTCATAATTCAGGAATTAAATGACTTCACATTTGCATGAAATGCAAACCAAGATGAATGATTGCTTTTGTTGAGGGAAGTAAGTAGATTTAGAGTTTCAATGGTGTTTAGATTTGATTCATTGAATTAATATTCTAGGTCATTTTGCCACATATGTTAATTTAATCATCAATGTATCAAAATGTTTTCTTGGAATCAAAAGAGGAGCCCAGCTAAGTAGAAATGATGAAAGGTACTCTTTCTTTTGGAACTCAACCAAATATTGTCAATAAGTAAAGCAAATCAAGAAGGAGGACTTCACTATTTGTTTCAATTGAAAGAATTCATGTTATAGAAGGTTCATGGGCATCTTTTTTATAATAAATATAGTCATTAATAAAGACACAAAAGATAATTTCATGGTCATGACATGAAAAATAGTCCTTGCAACGACGAGCGGAGCCTAATTAGCTTGAGGTGGTAACAAAGACTCATAATTTAGGAATTAAACGACTTCACATTTGCATGAAATGCAAACCAAGATGAATGATTGCTTTTGCTGACGGAAGTAAGTAGATTTAGAGATTCAATGGTGTTTAGATTTGATTCATTGAATTAATATTCTAGGTCGTTTTGCCACATATGTTAATTTCATCATCAATGTATCAAAATGTGTTCTTGGAATCAAAATAGTTGCCCAGCTAAGTAGAAATGATGAGAGGTACTCTTTATTTTGGAACTCAACCAAATATTGACAATAAGAAAAGCAAATCAAGATGGAGGATTCCATTATTTGTTTCAATTGAATGAATTAATGTTATAGAAGGTTCATACGCATCGTTTTTCTAATAAATATAGTCGTTAATAAAGACACAAAAGGTAATTTCATGGTCATGACATGAAAAATATTCCTTGCAACGACGAGCGGAGCCTAATTAGCTTGAGGTGATAACAAAGACTCATGCTTCAGGAATTAAATGACTTCACATTTGCACGAAATACAAACCAAGATGAATGATTCCTTTTGTTAATTGATGTAAGTAGATTTAGAGTTTCAATGGTGTTTAGATTTGATTGATTGAATTAATATTCTAGGTCATTTTGCCACATATGTTAATTTCATCATCAATGTATCAAAATGTGTTCTTGGAATCAAAAGAGTTGCCCAGCTAAGTAGAAATGATGAGAGGTACTCTTTATTTTGGAACTCCACCAAATATTGTCAATAGGAAAAGGAAATTTAGATGGAGGACTCCACTATTTGTTTCAATTGAATGAATTCATGTTATGGAAGGTTCGTAGGCATTGTTTTTATAATAAATATAGTCGTTAATAAAGACACAAAATATAATTTCATGGTCATAACATGAAAAATATTCCTGGGAAGGACAAGCAGAACCTAATTAGCTTGAGGTGATAACAAAGACTCATAATTCAGGAATTAAATGACTTCACATTTGCATGAAATGCAAACCAAGATGAATGATTGCTTTTGTTGAGGGAAGTAAGTAGATTTAGAGTTTCAATGGTGTTTAGATTTGATTGATTGAATTAATATTCTAGGTCGTTTTGCCACATATGTTAATTTAATCATCAATGTATCAAAATGTTTTCTTGGAATCAAAAGAGGAGCCCAGCTATGTAGAAATGATGAGAGGTACTCTTTCTTTTGGAACTCAACCAAATATTGTCAATAAGTAAAGCAAATCAAGAAGGAGGATTTCACTATTTGTTTCAATTGAAAGAATTCATGTTATAGAAGGTTCATGGGCATCTTTTTTATAATAAATATAGTCATTAATAAAGACACAAAAGATAATTTCATGGTCATGACATGAAAAATAGTCCTTGCAACGACGAGCGGAGCCTAATTAGCTTGAGGTGATAACAAAGACTCATAATTTAGGAATTAAACGACTTCACATTTGCATGAAATGCAAACCAAGATGAATGATTGCTTTTGCTGACGGAAGTAAGTAGATTTAGAGATTCAATGGTGTTTAGATTTGATTCATTGAATTAATATTCTAGGTCGTTTTGCCACATATGTTAATTTCATCATCAATGTATCAAAATGCGTTCTTGGAATCAAAATAGTTGCCCAGCTAAGTAGAAATGATGAGAGGTACTCTTTATTTTGGAACTCAACCAAATATTGTCAATAAGAAAAGCAAATCAAGATGGAGGATTCCATTATTTGTTTCAATTGAATGAATTAATGTTATAGAAGGTTCATAGGTATCGTTTTTCTAATAAATATAGTCGTTAATAAAGACACAAAAGGTAATTTCATGGTCATGACATGAAAAATATTCCTTGCAACGACGAGCGGAGCCTAATTAGCTTGAGGTGATAACAAAGACTCATACTTCAGGAATTAAATGACTTCACATTTGCACGAAATACAAACCAAGATGAATGATTCCTTTTGTTAATTGAAGTAAGTAGATTTAGAGTTTCAATGGTGTTTAGATTTGATTCATTGAATTAATATTCTAGGTCGTTTTGCCACATATGTTAATTTCATCATCAATGTATCAAAATGTGTTCTTGGAATCAAAAGAAAAGCCCACCTACGAAGAAATGATGAGAGGTACTCTTTATTTTGGAACTCAACCAAATATTGTCAATAAGAAAAGCAAATCAAGATGGAGGACTTCACTATTTGTTTCAATTGAAAGAATTCATGTTATAGAAGGTTCATGGGCATCGTTTTTATAATAAATATAGTCGTTAATAAAGACACAAAAGATTATTTCATGGTAATGACATGAAAAATAGTCCTTGCTGCGACGAGCGGAGCCTAATTAGCCTGAGGTGATAAAAAAGACTCATAATTTAGGAATTAAACGACTTCACATTTGCACGAAATGAAAACCAAGATGAATGATTGCTTTTGCTGATGGAAGTATGTAGATTTAGAGTTTCAATGGTGTTTAGATTTGATTCATTGAATTAATATTCTAGGTCGTTTTGCCACACATGTTAATTTCATCATCAATGTATCAAAATGTATTCTTGGAATCAAAAGAGTTGCCCAGCTAAGTAGAAATGATGAGAGGTACTCTTTATTTGGCAACTCAACCAAATATTATCAATAAGAAAAGCATATCAAGATGGAGGACTCGACTATTTGTTTCAATTCAATCAATTCCTGTTATAGAAGGTTCATAGGCATCATCTTTATAATAAATATAGTCGTTAATAAAGACACACAAGATAATTTCATGGTCATGACATGAAAAATATTCCTTGCAAGGACAGGCAGAGCCTAATAAGCTTGAGGTGATAACAAAGACTCATAATTCAGGAATTAAATGACTTCACATTTGCATGAAATGCAAACCAAGATGAATGATTACTTTTGTTTAGGGAAGTAAGTAGATTTAGAGTTTCAATGGTGTTTAGATTTGATTGATTGAATTAATATTCTAGGTCGTTTTGCCACATATGTTAATTTCATCATCAATGTATCAAAATGTGTTCTTGGAATCAAAAGAGGAGCCCAGCTAAGAAGAAATGATGAGAGGTACTCTTTATTTTGGAACTCCACCAAATATTGTCAATAAGAAAAGGAAATATAGATGGAGGACTCCACTATTTGTTTCAATTGAATGAATTCATGTTATGGAAGGTTCGTAGGCATCGTTTTTATAATAAATATAGTCGTTAATAAAGACACAAAATATAATTTCATGGTCATAACATGAAAAATATTCCAGGCAAGGACAAGCAGAGCCTAATTAGCTTGAGGTGATAACAAAGACTCATAATTCAGGAATTAAATGACTTCACATTTGCATGAAATGCAAACCAAGATGAATGATTGCTTTTGTTGAGGGAAGTAAGTAGATTTAGTGTTTCAATGGTGTTTAGATTTGATTGATTGAATTAATATTCTAGGTCGTTTTGCCACATATGTTAATTTAATCATCAATGTATCAAAATGTTTTCTTGGAATCAAAAGAGGAGCCCAGCTATGTAGAAATGATGAGAGGTACTCTTTATTTTGGAACTCAACCAAATATTGTCAATAAGTAAAGCAAATCAAGATGGAGGACTTCACTATTTGTTTCAATTGAAAGAATTCATGTTATAGAAGGTTCATGGGCATCTTTTTTATAATAAATATAGTCATTAATAAAGACACAAAAGATAATTTCATGGTCATGACTTGAAAAATAGTCCTTGCAACGACGAGCGGAGCCTAAATAGCTTGAGGTGATAACAAAGACTCATAATTTAGGAATTAAACGACTTCACATTTGCATGAAATGCAAACCAAGATGAATGATTGCTTTTGCTGACGGAAGTAAGTAGATTTAGAGTTTCAATGGTGTTTAGATTTGATTCATTGAATTAATATTCTAGGTCGTTTTGCCACATATGTTAATTTCATCATCAATGTATCAAAATGTGTTCTTGGGAATCAAAAGAGTTGCCCAGCTAAGTTAGAAATGATGAGAGGGTACTCTTTATTTTGGAACTCAAACAAATATTGTCAATAAGAAAAGCAAATCAAGATGGAGGATTCCATTATTTCTTTCAATTGAATGAATTAATGTTATAGAAGGTTCATAGGCATCGTTTTTCTAATAAATATAGTCGTTAATAAAGACACAAAAGGTAATTTCATGGTCATTACATGAAAAATATTCCTTGCAACGACGAGCGGAGCCTAATTAGCTTGAGGTGATAACAAAGACTCATACTTCAGGAATTAAATGACTTCACATTTGCACGAAATACAAACCAAGATGAATGATTCCTTTTGTTAATTGAAGTAAGTAGATTTAGAGTTTCAATGGTGTTTTTGATTTGATTCATTGAATTAATATTCTAGGTCGTTTTGCCACATATGTTAATTTCATCATCAAATGTATCAAAATGTGTTCTTGGAATCTAAAGAGGAGCCCAACTACGAAGAAATGATGAGAGGTACTCTTTATTTTGGAACTCAACCAAATATTGTCAATAAGAAAAGCAAATCAAGATGGAGGACTTCACTATTTGTTTCAATTGAAAGAATTCATGTTATAAAAGGTTCATAGGCATCGTTTTTATAATAAATATAGTCGTTAATAAAGACACAAAAGATTATTTCATGGTCATGACATGAAAAATAGTACTTGCTGCGACGAGCGGAGCCTAATTAGCCTGAGGTGATAACAAAGACTCATAATTTAGGAATTAAACGACTTCACATTTGCACAAAATGCAAACCAAGATGATTGATTGCTTTTGCTGATGGAAGTAAGTAGATTTAGAGTTTCAATCGTGTTTAGATTTGATTCATTGAATTAATATTCTAGGTCGTTTTGCCACACATGTTAATTTCATCATCAATGTATCAAAATGTATTCTTGGAATCAAAAGAGTTGCCCAGCTAAGTAGAAATGATGAGAGGTACTCTTTATTTGGCAACTCAACCAAATATTATCAATAAGAAAAGCAAATCAAGATGGAGGACTCGACTATTTGTTTCAATTCAATCAATTCATTTTATAGAAGGTTCATAGGCATCGTCTTTATAATAAATATAGTCGTTAATAAAGACACACAAGATAATTTCATGGTCATGACATGAAAAATATTCCTTGCAAGGACAGGCAGAGCCGCCTAATAAGCTTGAGGTGATAACAAAGACTCATAATTCAGGAATTAAATGACTTCACATTTGCATGAAATGCAAACCAAGATGAATGATTGATTTTGTTAAGGGAAGTAAGTAGATTTAGAGTTTCAATGGTGTTTAGATTTGATTGATTGAATTAATATTCTAGGTCGTTTTGCCATATATGTTAATTTCATCATCAATGTATCAAAATGTGTTCTTGGAATCAAAAGAGTTGCCCAGCTAAGTAGAAATGATGAGAGGTACTCTTTATTTTGGAACTCCACCAAATATTGTCAATAAGAAAAGGAAATATAGATGGAGGACTCCACTATTTGTTTCAATTGAATGAATTCATGTTATGGACGGTTCGTAGGCATTGTTTTTATAATAAATATAGTCGTTAATAAAGACACAAAATATAATTTCATGGTCATAACATGAAAAATATTCCTGGCAAGGACAAGCAGAGCCTAATAAGCTTGAGGTGATAACAAAGACTCATAATTCAGGAATTAAATGACTTCACATTTGCATGAAATGCAAACCAAGATGAATGATTGCTTTTGTTAAGGGAAGTAAGTAGATTTAGAGTTTCAATGGTGTTTAGATTTGATTCATTGAATTAATATTCTAGGTCGTTTTGCCACATATGTTAATTTCATCATCAATGTATCAAAATGTGTTCTTGGAATCAAAAGAGGAGCCCAGCTAAGAAGAAATGATGAGAGGTACTCTTTATTTTGGAACTCAAACAAATATTGTCAATAAGAAAAGCAAATCAAGATGGAGGATTCAATTATTTGTTTCAATTGACTGAATTAATGTTATAGAAGGTTCATAGGCATCGTTTGCCTAATAAATATAGTCGTTAATAGAGACACAAAAGGTAATTTCATGGTCATGACATGAAAAATATTCCTTGCAACGACGAGCGGAGCCTAATTAGCTTGAGGTGATAACAAAGACTCATACTTCAGGAATTAAATGACTTCACATTTGCACGAAATACAAAACAAGATGAATGATTCATTTTGTTAATTGATGTAAGTAGATTTGGAGTTTCAATGGTGTTTAGATTTGATTCATTGAATTAATATTCTAGGTCGTTTTGCCACATATGTTAATTTCATCATCAATGTATCAAAATGTGTTCTTGGAATCAAAAGAGGAGCCCAACTACGAAGAAATGATGAGAGGTACTCTTTATTTTGGAACTCAACTAAATATTGTCAATAAGAAAAGCAAATCAAGATTGAGGACCTCACTATTTGTTTCAATTGAAAGAATTCATGTTATAGAAGATTCATGGGCATCGTTTTTATAATAAATATAGTCGTTAATAAAGACACAAAAGATTATTTCATGGTCATGACATGAAAAATAGTCCTTGCTGCGACGAGCGGAGCCTAATTAGCCTGAGGTGATAACAAAGACTCATAATTTAGGAATTAAACGACTTCACATTTGCACAAAATGCAAACCAAGATGATTGATTGCTTTTTCTAATGGAAGTAAGTAGATTTAGAGTTTCAATGGTGTTTAGATTTGATTCATTAAATTAATATTCTAGGTCGTTTTGCCACACATGTTAACTTCATCATCAATGTATGAAAATGTATTCTTGGAATCAAAAGAGTTGCCCAGCTAAGTAGAAATGATGAGAGGTACTCTTTATTTGGCAACTCAACCAAATATTATCAATAAGAAAAGCAAATCAAGATAGAGGACTCGACTATTTGTTTCAATTCAATCAATTCATTTTATAGAAGGTTCATAGGCATCGTCTTTATAATAAATATAGTCGTTAATCAAGACACACAAGATAATTTCATGGTCATGACATGAAAAATATTCCTTGCAAGGACAGGCAGAGCCTAATAAGCTTGAGGTGATAACAAAGACTCATAGTTCAGGAATTAAATGACTTCACATTTGCATGAAATGCAAACCAAGATGAATGATTGCTTTTGTTGAGGGAAGTAAGTAGATTTAGAGTTTCAATGGTGTTTAGATTTGATTGATTGAATTAATATTCTAGGTCGTTTTGCCACATATGTTAATTTCATCATCAATGTATCAAAATGTGTTCTTGGAATCAAAAGAGTTGCCCAGCTAAGTAGAAATGATGAGAGGTACTCTTTATTTTGTAACTCCACCAAATATTGCCAATAAGAAAAGGAAATATAGATGGAGGACTCCACTATCTGTTTCAATTGAATGAATTCATGTTATGGAAGGTTCGTAGGCATTGTTTTTATAATAAATATAGTCGTTAATAAAGACACAAAATATAATTTCATGGTCATAACATGAAAAATATTCCTGGCAAGGACAAGCAGAGCCTAATTATCTTGAGGTGATAACAAAGACTCATAATTCAGGAATTAAATGACTTCACATTTGCATGAAATGCAAACCAAGATGAATGATTGCTTTTGTTGAGGGAAGTAAGTAGATTTAGTGTTTCAATGGTGTTTAGATTTGATTGATTGAATTAATATTCTAGGTCGTTTTGCCACATATGTTAATTTAATCATCAATGTATCAAAATGTTTTCTTGGAATCAAAAGAGGAGCCTAGCTAAGTAGAAATGATGAGAGGTACTCTTTATTTTGGAACTCAACCAAATATTGTCAATAAGTAAAGCAAATCAAGATGGAGGACTTCACTGTTTTTTTCAATTGAAAGAATTCATGTTATAGAAGGTTCATGGTCATCGTTTTTATAATAAATATAGTCGTTAATAAAGACACAAAAGATAATTTCATGGTCATGACATGAAAAATAGTCCTTGCAACGACGAGCGGAGCCTAATTAGCATGAGGTGATAACAAAGACTCATAATTTAGGAATTAAACGACTTCACATTTGCATGAAATGCAAACCAAGATGAATGATTGCTTTTGCTGACGGAAGTAAGTAGATTTAGAGTTTCAATCGTGTTTAGATTTGATTCATTGAATTAATATTCTAGGTCGTTTTGCCACATATGTTAATTTCATCATCAATGTATCAAAATGTGTTCTTGGAATCAAAAGAGTTGCCCAGCTAAGTTGAAATGATGAGAGGTACTCTTTATTTTGGAACTCAACCAAATATTTTCAATAAGAAAAGCAAATCAAGATGGAGGATTCCATTATTTGTTTCAATTGAATGAATTAATGTTATAGAAGGTTCATAGGCATCGTTTTTCTAATAAATATAGTCGTTAATAAAGACACAAAAGGTAATTTCATGGTCATGACATGAAAAATATTCCTTGCAACGACGAGCGGATCCTAATTAGCTTGAGGTGATAACAAAGACTCATACTTCAGGAATTAAATGACTTCACATTTGCACGAAATACAAACAAAGATAAATGATTCCTTTTGTTAATTGAAGTAAGTAGATTTAGAGTTTCAATGGTGTTTAGATTTGATTCATTGAATTAATATTCTAGGTCGTTTTGCCACATATGTTAATTTCATCATCAATGTATCAAAATATGTTCTTGGAATCAAAAGAGGAGCCCAGCTAAGTAGAAATGATGAGAGGTACTCTTTATTTTGGAACTCAACCAAATATTGTCAATAAGAAAAGCAAATCAAGATGGAGGACTCCACTATTTGTTTCAATTGAATGAACTCATGTTATAGATTTACAATGGTGTTTAGATTTGGTTGATTGAATTAATATTCTAGGTTGTTTTTCCATAGATGTTAATTTCATCATCAATGTATCAAAATGTGTTTTTGGAATCAATAGAGGAGCCCTGCTAACTAGAAATGATGAGAGGTACTCTTTATTTTCAAACCCATCTAATTATTATCAATAAGAAAAGCAAATCAAGATGGAGGACTCCACTATTTGTTGGAAATGAATGAATTCACGTTATAGAAGGTTCATGGGCATTGTTTTTATAATAAATATGGTCGTTAATAAGGACACAAAACAAAATTTCATGGTCATTACATGAAAAATAGTCCTTGTAACGACAAGCGGAGCCTAATTATCTTTAGGTGATAAGAAAGTCTCATTATTTAGGAATTAAATAGCTTCACATTAGTACAAAATGCAAACCTAGATGAATTATTGCTTTCACTAATGGTAGTTAGTAGATTTCAAGTTTCAATGGTGTTTAGATTTGATTTATTGAATTAATATTCTATGTCGTTTTGCCAAATATGTTTATTTCATCATCAATGTATCAAAATGTGTTCTTGGAATCAAATGAGGAGCCTAGCTAAGTAGAAATGATGAGAGGTACTCTTTTATTGGAACTCAACCAAATATTATCAATAAGAAAAGTAAAACAAGATGGAGGACTCCACTATTAGTTTCAATTGAATGAATTCATGTTATAGAAGGTTCATGGGCATCATTTTTATAATAAATATAGTCGTTAATAAAGACACAAAAGATAATTTCATGGCTATGACATGAAAAATAGTGCTTGCAACGAGGAGCGGAGCCTAATTAGCTTTAGGTGATAACAAAGACTCATAATTGAAGAATTAAATGACTTCACATTTGCATTAAATTCAAACCAAGATGAATGATTGCTTTTGCTAATGGAGGTAAGTTGAGTTAGTGTTTCAATGGTGTTTAGATTTGATCGATTGAATTAATATTCTAGGTCGTTTTGCCACATATGTTAATTGCATCATCAATGTATCAAAATGTGTTGTTGTAATAGAAAGAGCCGCCCAGCTAAGTAGAAATGATGGGAGGTACTCTTTATTTTGGGACTTAACCAAATATTATCAATAAGAAAAGCAAATCAAGATGGAGGACTCCACTATTTGTTTCAATTGAATGAATTCATGTTATAGAAGGTTCATGGGCATCATTTTTATAATAAATATAGCCACTAATAAAGACACAAAAGATAATTTCATGGTCATGACATGAAAAATTGTGCTTGCAATGACGAGCAGAGCCTAATTAGCTTGAGGTGATAACAAAGACTCATAATTCAGGAATTAAATGACTTCACATTTGCACGAAATTCAAACCAAGATGAATGATTGCTTTGTCTGATGGAAGTAAGTAGATTTAGGGTAACAATGGTGTTTCGATTTGATTGATTAAATTAATATTCTAGGTCATTTTGCCACATATGTTAATTTCATCATCAATGTATCAAAATGTGTTCTTGGAATCAAATGAGGAGCCTAGCTAAGTAGAAATGATGAGAGGTACTCTTTATTTTGGAACTCAACCAAATATTATCAATAAGAAAAGCAATTCAAGATGGAGGACTCCATTATTTGTTTCAATTGAATGAATTCATGTTATAGAAGCTTCATGGGCATCGTTTTTATAATAAATATAGTCGTTAATAAAGACATAAAAGAAAATTTCATGGTCATTACATGAAAAATAGTCCCAGTAACGACGAGCGGAGCGTAATTAGCTTGAGGTAATAAGAAAGTCTCATTATTTAGGAATTAAACAACTTCACATTAGCATAAAATGCAAACTAAGATGAATTATTGCTTTCTCTATTGGTAGTTAGAAGATTTAAAGTTTCAATGGTGTTTACATTTCATTGATTGAATTAATATTCTAGGTTGTTTTACCATATATGTTAATTTCATCATCAATGTATCAAAATGTGTTCTTGGAATCAAAAGAGGAGCCCAGCTAAGTAGAAATGATGGGAGGTACTCTTTATTTTGGAACTCAACCAATTATTATCAATAAGAAAAGCAAATCAAGATGGAGGACTCCACTATTTGTTTCAATTGAATGAATTCATGTTATAGAAGGTTCATGGGCATCTTTTTTATAATAAATATAGTCGTTAATAAAGATACAAAAGAAAATCTCATGGTCATTACATGAAAAATAGTCGTTGTAACGACGAGCAGAGCCTAATTAGGTTGAGGTAATAAGAAAGTCTCATTATTTCGGAATTAAACAACTTCACATTAGCACAAAATGCAAACTAAGATGAATTATTGCTTTCGCTGTTGGTAGTTAGAAGATTTAGAGTTTCAATGGTGTTTAGATTTGATTGATGGAATTAATATTCTAGGTTGTTTTGCCATATATGTTAATTTCATCATCAATGTATCAAAATGTGTTTTTGGAATCAATAGAGGAGCCCTGCTAACTAGAAATGATGAGAGGTACTCTTTATTTTGAAACCCATCTAATTATTATCAATAAGAAAAACAAATCAAGATGGAGGACTCCACTATTTTTTGGAAATGAATGAATTCACATTATAGAAGGTTCATGGGCATCGTTTTTATAATAAATATAGTCGTTAATAAAGACACAAAAGAAAATTTCATGGTCAATACATGAAAAATAGTCCTTGTAACGACGAGCGGAGCCTAATTATCATTATGTGATAAGAAAGTCTCATTATTTAGGAATTAAACAGCTTCACATTAGTACAAAATGCAAACCTAGATGAATTATTGCTTTCACTGATGGTAGTTAGTGGATTTAAAGTTTCAATGGTGTTTAGATTTGATTCATTGAATTAATATTCTAGGTCGTTTTGCCACATATGTTAATTTCAATCTCAATGTATCAAAATGTGTTCTGGGAATCAAATGAGGAGCCCTGCTAAGTAGAAATGATGAGAGGTACTCTTTATTTTGGAAGTCAACCAAATATTATCAATAAGAAAAGCAAATCAAGATGGAGGACTCCACTATTTGTTGGAAATGAATGAATTCATGTTATAGAAGGTTCATAGGCATCATTTATATAATAAATATAGTCGTTAATAAAGACACAAAGGATAATTTCATGGTCATGACATGAAAAATAGTCCTTGCAACGACGAGCGGAGCCAAATTAGCTTTAGGTGATAAGAAAGTCTCATTATTCAGGAATTAAACAGCTTCACATTAGCACAAAATGCAAACCAAGATGAATTATTGCTTTCACTGATGGTAGTTAGTAGATTTAGAGTTTCAATGGTGTTTAGGTTTGATTGATTGAATTAATATTCTAGGTCATTCTGCCACATATGTTAATTTCATCATCAATGTATGAAAATGTGTTCTTGGAATCAAAAGAGGAGCCCAACTAAGTAGAAATGATGAGAGTTACTCTTCATTTTGGAACTCAACCAAATATTATCAATAAGAAAAGCAAAACAAGATGCAGGACTCCACTACTAGTTTCAATTGAATGAATTCATATTATAGAAGGTTCATGGGGATCATTTTTATAATAAATATAGTCATTAATAAAGACACAAAAGATAATTTCATTGTGATGACATGAGAAATAGTCCTTGCAACGACGAGCGGAGCCTAATTAGCATGAGGTGATAACAAAGACGCATAATTTAGGAATTATATGACTTCACATTTGCATGAAATGCAAACCAAGATGAATGATTGCTTTTGCTGATGGAGGTAAGTTGAGTTAGTGTTTCAATGGTGTTTAGATTTGATTGATTGAATTAATATTCTAGGTCGTTTTGCCACATATGTTAATTTCATCATCAATGTATCAAAATGTGTTCTTGGAATAAAAAGAGGCGCCTAGCTAAGTTGAAAAGATGGGAGGTACTCTTTATTTTGCAACTCAACCAAATATTATCAATAAGAAAAGCAAATCAAGATGGAGGACTCCACTATTTGTTTCAATTGAATGAAGTCATGTTATAGAAGGTTCATGGGCATCATTTTTATAATAAATATAGTCAATAATAAAGACACAAAAGATAATTTCATGGTCATGACATGAAAAATATTCCTTGCAAGGACAAGCAGAACCTAATTAGCTTGAGGTGATAACAAAGACTCATAATTCATTAAATTAAATGACTTCACATTTGCACGAAATGCAAACCAAGATGAATCATTGCTTTTGTTGAGGGAAGTAGATTTAGAGTTTCAATGGTGTTTAGATTTCATTGATTGAATTAAGATTCTAGGTCGTTTTTCCACATATGTTAATTTCATCATCAATGTATCAAAATGTGTTCTTGGAATCAAAAAAGGAGCCCAGCTAAGAAGAAATGATGAGAGGTACTCTTTCTTCTGGAACTCAACCAAATATTGTCAATAAGTAAAGCAAATCAAGATGGAGGACTCCACTATTTGTTTCAATTGAATGAATTCATGTTATAGAAGGTTCATAGGCATCATTTTTATAATAAATATAGTCGTTAATAAAGAAACAAAAGATAATTTCATGGTCATGACATGAAAAATATTCCTTGCAAGGACAGGCAGAGCCTAATTAGCTTAAGGTGACAACAAAGACTTATAATTCAGGAATTAAATGACTTCACATTTGCACGAAATGCAAACAAAGATGAATGATTGCTTTTGTTGAGGGAAGTAAGTAGATTTAGAGTTTCAATGGTGTTTAGATTTGATTGATTGAATTAATATTCTAGGTCGTTTTGCCACATATGTTAATTTCATCATCAATGTATCAAAATGTGTTCGTGGAATCAAAAGAGGAGCCCAGCTAAGAAGAAATGATGGGAGGTACTCTTTATTTTGGAACTCAACCAAATATTGTCAATAAGTAAAGCAAATCAAGGTGGAGGACTTCACTATTTGTTTCAATTGAAAGAATTCATGTTATAGAAGGTTCATGGGCATCATTTTTATAATAAATATAGTCGTTAATAAAGACACAAAAGATTATTTCATGGTCATGACATGAAAAATAGTCCTTGCTACGACGAGCGGAGCCTAATTAGCCTGAGGTGATAACAAAGACTCATAATTTACGAATTAAACGACTTCACATTTGCACGAAATGCAAACCAAGATGAATGATTGCTTTTGCTGATGGAAGTAAGCAGATTTAGAGTTTCAATGGTGTTAAGATTTGATTCATTGAATTAATATTCTAGGTCGTTTTGCCACACATGTTAATTTCATCATCAATGTATCAAAATGTATTGTTGGAATCAAAAGAGGAGCCCAGCTAAGAAGAAATGATAAGAGGTACTCTTTATTTTGGAACTCAACCAAATATTGTCAATTAGAAAAGCAAATCAAGATGGAGGACTCCACTATTTGTTTCAATTGAATGAATTCATGTTATAGAAGGTTCATGGGCATCGTTTTTATAATAAATATATTCGTTAATAAAGACACAAAAGATAATTTCATGGTCATGACAAGAAAAATATTCCTTGCAAGGACAAGCAGAGCCTAATTAGCTTGAGGTGATAACAAAGACTCATAATTCATTAAATTAAATGACTTCACATTTACACGAAATGCAAACCAAGATGTATCATTGCTTTTGTTGAGGGAAGTAAGTAGATTTAGAGTTTCAATGGTGTTTAGATTTGATTGATTGAATTAATATTCTAGGTCGTTTTGCCACATATGTTAATTTCATCATCAATGTATCAAAATGTGTTCTTGGAATCTAAAAAGGAGCCCAGCTAAGAAGAAATGATGAGAGTTACTCTTTTTTTGGAACTCAACCAAATATTGTTAATAAGTAAAGCAAATCAAGATGGAGGACTCCACTATTTGTTTCAATTGAATGAATTCATGTTATAGAAGGTTCATAGGCATCATTTTTATAATAAATATAGTCGTTAATAAAGACACAAAAGATAATTTCATGCTCATGACATGAAAAATATTCCTTGCAAGGACAGGCAGAGCCTAATTAGCTTGAGGTGATATCAAAGACTCATAATTCAAGAATTAAATGACTTCACATTTGCACGAAATGCAAATGAAGATGAATGATTGCTTTTGTTGAGGGAAGTAAGTAGATTTAGAGTTTCAATGGTGTTTAGATTTGATTGATTGAATTAATATTCTAGGTCGTTTTGCCACACATGTTAATTTCATCATCAATGTATCAAAATGTATTATTGGAATCAAAAGAGGAGCCCAACTAAGAAGAAATGATGAGAGGTACTCTTTATTTTGGAACTCAACCTAAGAAGAAATGATGAGAGGTACTCTTTATTTTGGAACTCAACCAAATATTGTCAATAAGTAAAGCAAATCAAGGTGGAGGACTCCACTATTTGTTTCAATTGAATGAATTCATGTTATAGAAGGTTCATGGGCATCGTTTTTATAATAAATATAGTCGTTAATAAAGACACAAAAGATAATTTCATGGTCATGACCTGAAAAATAGTCCTTGCTGCGACGAGCGGAGCCTAATTAGCCTGAGGTGATAACAAAGACTCATAATTCATTAAATTAAATGACTTCACATTTGCACGAAATGCAAACCAAGATGAATCATTGCTTTTGTTGAGGGAAGTAAGTAGATTTAGAGTTTCAATGGTGTTTAGATTTGATTGATTGAATTAATATTCTAGGTCGTTTTGCCACATATGTTAATTTCATCATTAATGTATCAAAATGTGTTCTTGGAATCAAAAGAGGAGCCCAGCTAAGAAGAAATGATGGGAGGTAGTCTTTATTTTGGAACTCAATCAAATATTGTCAATAAGTAAAGCAAATCAAGGTGGAGGACTTAACTATTTGTTTCAATTGAAAGAATTCATGTTATAGAAGGTTCATGGGCATCGTTTTTATTATAAATATAGTCGTTAATAAAGACACAAAAGATAATTTCAAGGTAATGACATGAAAAATAGTCCTTGCTGCGACGAGCGGAGCCTAATTAGCCTGAGGTGATAACAAAGACTCATAATTTAGGAATTAAACGACTTCACATTTGCACGAAATGCAAACCAAGATGAATGATTGCTTTTGCTGATGGATGTAAGTAGATTTCGAGTTTCAATGGTGTTTAGATTTGATTCATTGAATTAATATTCTAGGTCGTTTTGCCACACATGTTAATTTCATCATCAATGTATCAAAATGTATTATTGGAAGCAAAAGAGGAGCCCAACTAAGAAGAAATGATGAGAGGTACTCTTTATTTTGGAACTCAACCAAATATTGTCAATTAGAAAAGCAACTCAAGATGGAGGACTCCACTATTTGTTTCAATTGAATGAATTCATGTTATAGAAGGTTCATGGGCATCGTTTTTATAATAAATATAGTCGTTAATAAAGACACAAAAGATAATTTCATGGTCATGACATGAAAAATATTCCTTGCAAGGACAGGCAAAGCCTAATAAGCTTGAGGTGATAACAAAGACTCATAATTCAGGAATTAAATGACTTCACATTTGCATGAAATGCAAACCAAGATGAATGATTGCTTTTGTTAAGGGAAGTAAGTAGATTTAGAGTTTCAATGGTGTTTAGATTTGATTGATTGAATTAATATTCTAGGTCATTTTGCCACATATGTTAATTTCATCATCAATGTATCAAAATGTGTTCTTGGAATCAAAAGAGTTGCCCAGCTAAGTAGAAATGATGAGAGGTACTCTTTATTTTGGAACTCCACCAAATATTGTCAATAAGAAAAGGAAATATAGATGGAGGACTCCACTATTTCAATTGAATGAATTCATGTTATGGAAGGTTCGTAGGCATCGTTTTTATAATAAATATAGTCGTTAATAAAGACACAAAAGATAATTACATGGTCATAACATGAAAAATATTCCTGGCTAGGACAAGCAGAGCCTAATTAGCTTGAGGGGATAACAAAGACTCATAATTCAGGAATTAAATGACTTCACATTTGCATGAAATGCAAACCAAGATGAATGATTGCTTTTGTTGAGGGAAGTAAGTAGATTTACTGTTTCAATGGTGTTTAGATTTGATTGATTGAATTAATATTCTAGGTCGTTTTGCCACATATGTTAATTTAATCATCAATGTATCAAAATGTTTTCTTGGAATCAAAAGAGGAGCCCAGCTAAGTAGAAATGATGAGAGGTACTCTTTATTTTGGAACTCAACCAAATATTGTCAATAAGTAAAGCAAATCAAGATGGAGGACTTCACTATTTGTTTCAATTGAAAGAATTCATGTTATAGAAGGTTCATGGGCATCGTTTTTATAATAAATATAGTCGTTAATAAAGACACAAAAGATAATTTCATGGTCATGACATGAAAAATAGTCCTTGCAACGATGAGCGGAGCCTAATTAGCTTGAGGTGATAACAAAGACTCATAATTTAGGAATTAAACGACTTCACATTTGCAAGAAATGCAAACCAAGATGATTGATTGCTTTTGTTGACGGAAGTAAGTAGATTTAGAGTTTCAATGGTGTTTAGATTTGATTCATTGAATTAATATTCTAGGTCGTTTTGCCACATATGTTAATTTCATCATCAATGTATCAAAATGTGTTCTTGGAATCAAAAGAGTTGCCCAGCTAAGTAGAAATGATGAGAGGTACTCTTTATTTTGGAACTCAACCAAATATTGTCAATAAGAAAATCAAATCAAGATGGAGGATTCCATTATTTGTTTCAATTGAATGAATTAATGTTATAGAAGGTTCATAGGCATCTTTTTTCTAATAAATATAGTCGTCAATAAAGACACAAAAGGTAATTTCATGGTCATGACATGAAAAATATTCCTTGCAACGACGAGCGGATCCTAATTAGCTTGAGGTGATAACAAAGACTCAAACTTCAGGAATTAAATGACTTCACATTTGCACGAAATACAAACCAAGATGAATGATTCCTTTTGTTAATTGAAGTAAGTAGATTTAGAGTTTCAATGGTGTTTAGATTTGATTCATTGAATTAATATTCTAGGTCGTTTTGCCACATATGTTAATTTCATCATCAATGTATCAAAATATGTTCTTGGAATCAAAAGAGGAGCCCAGCTAAGTAGAAATGATGAGAGGTACTCTTTATTTTGCTACTCAACCAAATATTGTCAATAAGAAAAGCAAATCAAGATGGAGGACTCCACTATTTGTTTCAATTGAATGAACTCATGTTATAGAAGGTTCATACGCATCGTTTTTATAATAAATATAGTCGTGAATAAAGACACAAAATATTATTTAATGGTCATGACATGAAAAATAGTCCTTGCAACGACGAGCGGAGCCTAATTAGCTTGAGGTGATAACAAAGACTCATAATTGAGGATTTAAATGACTTCACATTTGCACGAAATGCAAACCAAGATGAATGATTGCTTTTGCTGATGGAAATAAGTAGATTTAGAGTAACAATGGTGTTTAGATTTGATTGATTGAATTAATATTCTCGGTCGTTTTGCCACATATGTTAATTTCATCATCAATGTATCAAAATGTTTTCTTGGAATCAAATGAGGAGCCCAGCTAAGTAGAAATTATGAGAGGTACTCTTTATTTTGGAAGTCAACCAAATATTATCAATAAGAAAAGTAAATCAAGATGGAGGACTCCACTATTTGTTGGAAATGAATGAATTCATGTTATAGAAGGTTCATGGGCATCGTTTTTATAATAAATATAGTCGTTAATAAAGACACAAAGGATAATTTCATGGTCATGACATGAAAAATAGTCCTTGGAACGACGAACGGAGCCTAATTAGCTTGAGGTGATACGAAAGTCTCATTATTTAGGAATTAAACGGCTTCACATTAGCACAAAATGCAAACCAAGATGAATTATTACTTTCACTGATGGTAGTTAGGAGATTTAGAGTTTCAATGGTGTTTAGATTTGATTGATTGAATTAATATTCTAGGTCGTTTTGCCACATATGTTAATTTCATCATCAATGTATCAAAATGTGTTCTTGGAGGCAAAAGAGGAGCTTAGCTAAGTAGAAATGATGAGAGGTACTCTTTATTTTGGAACTCAACCAAATATTATCAATAAGAAAAGCAAAACAAGATGGAGGACTCCACTATTAGTTTCAATTGAATGAATTCATGTTATAAAAGGTTCATGGGCATCATTTTTATAATAAATATAGTTGTTAAAAAAGACACAAAAGATAATTTCATTGTCATGTCACGAGAAATAGTCCTTGTAACGACGAGCGGAGCCTAATTAGCTTGAGGTGATAAAAAAGACTCATAATTCAGGAATTAAATGACTTCACATTTGGATGAAATGCAAACCTAGATGAATGATTGATTTTGCTGATGAAGGTAAATTGAGTTAGAGTTACAATGGTGTTTAGATTTGATTGATTGAATTAATATTCTAGGTTGTTTTGCCATATATGTTAATTTCATCATCAATGTATCAAAATGTGTTTTTCGAATCAATAGAGGAGCCCTGCTAACTAGAAATGATGAGAGGTACTCTTTATTTTCAAACCCATCTAATTATTATCAATAAGAAAAGCAAATCAAGATGTAGGACTCCACTATTTGTTGGAAATGAATGAATTCACGTTATAGAAGGTTCATGGGCATTGTTTTTATAATAAATATAGTCGTTAAGAAGGACACAAAAGAAAATTTCATGGTCATTACATGAAAAATAGTCCTTGTAACGACAAGCGGAGCCTAATTATCTTTAGGTGATAAGAAAGACTCATTATTTAGGAATTAAACAGCTTCACATTAGTACAAAATGCAAACCTGGATGAATTATTGCTTTCACTGATGGTAGTTAGTAGATTTAAAGTTTCAATGGTGTTTAGATTTGATTTATTGAATTAATATTCTATGTCGTTTTGCCAAATATGTTAATTTCATCATCAATTTATCAAAATTTGTTTTTGGAATCAAATGAGGAGCCCAGCTTAGTAGAAATGATGAGAGGTACTCTTTTTTTGGAACTCAACCAAATATTATCAATAAGAAAAGTAAAACAAGATGGAGGACTCCACTATTAGTTTCAAGTGAATGAATTCATGTTATAGAAGGTTCATGGGCATCATTTTTATAATAAATATAGTCGTTAATAAAGACACAAAAGATAATTTCATGGCTATGACATGAAAAATAGTGCTTGCAACGACGAGCGGAGCCTAATTAGCTTTAGGTGATAACAAAGACTCATAATTGAAGAATTAAATGACTTCACATTTGCATGAAATGCAAACCAAGATGAATGATTGCTTTTGCTGATGGAGGTAAGTGGAGTTAGTGTTTCAATGGTGTTTAGATTTGATCGATTGAATTAATATTCTAGGTCGTTTTTCCACATATGTTAATTACATCATCAATGTATCAAAATGTGTTGTTGTAATAGAAAGAGCCGCCCAGCTAAGTAGAAATGATGGGAGGTACTCTTTATTTTGGGACTTAACCAAATATTATCAATAAGAAAAGCAAATCAAGATGGAGGACTCCACTATTTGTTTCAATTGAATGAATTCATGTTATAGAAGGTTCATGGGCATCATTTTTATAATAAATATAGTCACTAATAAAGACACAAAAGATAATTTGATGGTCATGACATGAAAAATTGTGCTTGCAATGACGAGCAGAGCCTAATTAGCTTGAGGGGATAACAAAGACTCATAATTCAGGAATTAAATGACTTCACATTTGCACGAAATTCAAACCAAGATGAATGATTGCTTTGGTTGATGGAAGTAAGTAGATTTAGGGTAACAATGGTGTTTAGATTTGATTGATTGAATTAATATTCTAAGTCGTTTTGCCACATATGTTAATTTCATCATCAATGTATCAAAATGTGTTCTTGGAATCAAATGAGGAGCCCAGCTAAGTAGAAATGATGAGAGGTACTCTTTATTTTGGAACTCAACCAAATATTATCAATAAGAAAAGCAATTCAAGATGGAGGACTCCACTATTTGTTTCA
This sequence comes from Ceriops zippeliana, assembly GCA_037897445.1. Lineage (NCBI taxonomy): Eukaryota > Viridiplantae > Streptophyta > Magnoliopsida > Malpighiales > Rhizophoraceae > Ceriops > Ceriops zippeliana. The sequence continues at coordinate 82,606 of JBAPLH010000191.1, read as the reverse complement.
ATTGAATGAATTCATGTTATAGAAGCTTCATGGGCATCGTTTTTATAATAAATATAGTCATTAATAAAGACAAACAACAAAATTTCATGGTCATTACATGAAAAATAGTCCTAGTAACGACGAGCGGAGCCTAATTAGCTTGAGGTAATAAGAAAGTCTCATTATTTAGGAATTAAACAACTTCACATTAGCATAAAATGCAATCTAAGATGAATTATTGCTTTCTCTGTTGGTAGTTAGAAGATTTAAAGTTTCAATGGTGTTTACATTTCATTGATTGAATTAATATTCTAGGTTGTTTTACCATATATGTTAATTTCATCATCAATGTATCAAAATGTGTTCTTGGAATCAAAAGAGGATCCCAGCTAAGTAGAAATGATGGGAGGTACTCTTTATTTTGGAACTCAACCAATTATTATCAATAAGAAAAGCAAATCAAGATGGAGGACTCCACTATTTGTTTCAATTGAATGAATTCATGTTATAGAAGGTTCATGGGCATCTTTTTAATAATAAATATAGTCATTAATAAAGATACAAAAGAAAATCTCATGGTCATTACATGAAAAATAGTCGTTGTAATGACGAGCAGAGCCTAATTAGGTTGAGGTAATAAGAAAGTCTCATTATTTCGGAATTAAACAACTTCACATTAGCACAAAATGCAAACTAAGATGAATTATTGCTTTCGCTGTTGGTAGTTAGAAGATTTAGAGTTTCAATGGTGTTTAGATTTGATTGATTGAATTAATATTCTAGGTTGTTTTGCCATATATGTTAATTTCATCATCAATGTATCAAAATGTGTTTTTGGAATCAATAGAGGAGCCCTGCTAACTAGAAATGATGAGAGGTACTCTTTATTTTGAAACCCATCTAATTATTATCAATAAGAAAAGCAAATCAAGATGGAGGACTCCACTATTTGTTGGAAATGAATGAATTCACATTATAGAAGGTTCATGGGCATCATTTTTATAATAAATATAGTCGTTAATAAAGACACAAAAGAAAATTTCATGGTCAATACATGAAAAATAGTCCTTGTAACGACGAGCGGAGCCTAAATATCATTATGTGATAAGAAAATCTCATTATTTAGGAATTAAACAGCTTCACATTAGTACAAAATGCAAACCTAGATGAATTATTGCTTTCACTGATGGTAGTTAGCATATTTAAAGTTTCAATGGTGTTTAGATTTGATTCATTGAATTAATATTCTAGGTCATTTTGCCACATATGTTAATTTCATCATCAATGTATCAAAATGTGTTTTTGGAATCAAATGAGGAGCCCTCCTAAGTAGAAATGATGTGAGGTACTCTTTATTTTGGAAGTCAACCAAATATTATCAATAAGAAAAGCAAATCAAGATGGAGGACTCCACTATTTATTGGAAAGGAATGAATTCATGTTATAAAAGGTTCATCATAGGCATCGTTTATATAATAAATATAGTCGTTAATAAAGACACAAAGGATAATTTCATGGTCATGACATGAAAAATAGTCCTTGCAATGACGAGCGGAGCCTAATTAGCTTTAGGTGATAAGAAAGTCTCATTATTCATGAATTAAACAGCTTCACATTAGCACAAAATGCAAACCAAGATGAATTATTGCTTTCACTGATGGTAGTTAGTAGATTTAGAGTTTCAATGGTATTTAGGTTTGATTGATTGAATTAATATTCTAGGTCGTTCTGCCACATATGTTAATTTCATCATCAATGTATCAAAATGTGTTCTTGGAATCAAAAGAAAAGCCCAGCTAAGTAGAAATGATGAGAGTTACTCTTCATTTTGGAACTCAACCAAATATTATCAATAAGAAAAGCAAAACAAGATGGAGGACTCCACTACTAGTTTCAATTGAATGAATTCATGTTATAAAAGGTTCATGGGGATCATTTTTATAACAAATATAGTCATTAATAAAGACACAAAAGATAATTTCATTGTGATGACATGAGAAATAGTCCTTGCAACGACGAGCGGAGCCTAATTAGCATGAGGTGATAACAAAGACGCATAATTTAGGAATTATATGACTTCACATTTGCATGAAATGCAAACCAAGATGAATGATTGCTTTTGCTGATGGAGTTAAGTTGAGTTAGTGTTTCAATGGTGTTTAGATTTGATTGATTGAATTAATATTCTAGGTCATTTTGCCACATATGTTAATTTCATCATCAATGTATCAAAATGTGTTCTTGGAATAAAAAGAGGCGCCTAGCTAAGTAGAAATGATGGGACGTACTCTTTATTTTGGAACTCAACCAAATATTATCAATAAGAAAAGCAAATCAAGATGGAAGACTCCACTATTTGTTTCAATTGAATGAATTCATGTTATAGAAGGTTCATGGGCATCATTTTTATAATAAATATAGTCACTAATAAAGACACAAAAGATAATTTCATGATCATGACATGAAAAATTGTGCTTGCAATGACGAGCAGAGCCTAATTAGCTTGAGGCGATAACAAAGACTCATAATTCAGGAATTAAATGACTTCACATTTGCACGAAATTCAAACCAAGATGAATGATTGCTTTGGCTGATGGAAGTAAGTAGATTTAGGGTAACAATGGTGTTTAGATTTGATTGATTGAATTAATATTCTAAGTCGTTTTGCCACATATGTTAATTTCATCATCAATGTATCAAAATGTGTTCTTGGAATCAAATGAGGAGCCCAGCTAAGTAGAAATGATGAGAGGTACTCTTTATTTTGGAACTCAACCAAATATTATCAATAAGAAAAGCAATTCAAGATGGAGGACTCCACTATTTGTTTCAATTGAATGAATTCATGTTATAGAAGCTTCATGGGCATCATTTTTATAATAAATATAGTCATTAATAAAGACACAAAAGAAAATTTCATGGTCATTACATGAAAAATAGTTCTAGTAACGACGAGCGGAGCCTAATTAGCTTGACGTAATAAGAAAGTCTCATTATTTAGGAATTAAACAACTTCACATTAGCATAAAATGGAATCTAAGATGCATTATTGCTTTCTCTGTTGTTAGTTAGAAGATTTAAAGTTTCAATGGTGTTTACATTTCATTGATTGAATTAATATTCTAGGTTGTTTTACCATATATGTTAATTTCATCATCAATGTATCAAAATGTGTTCTTGGAATCAAATGAGGAGCCCAGCTAAGTAGATATGATGAGAGGTACTCTTTATTTTGGAACTCAACCAAATATTATCAATAAGAAAAGCAAATCAAGATGGAGGACTCCACTATTTGTTTCAATTGAATGAATTCATGTTATAGAAGGTTCATGGGCATCATTTTTATAATAAATATAGTAACTAATAAAGACACAAAAGATAATTTCATGATCATGACATGAAAAATTGTGCTTGCAATGACGAGCAGAGCCTAATTAGCTTGAGGCGATAACAAAGACTCATAATTCAGGAATTAAATGACTTTACATTTGCACGAAATTCAAACCAAGATGAATGATTGCTTTGGCTGATGGAAGTAAGTAGATTTAGGGTAACAATGGTGTTTAGATTTGATTGATTGAATTAATATTCTAAGTCGTTTTGCCACATATGTTAATTTCATCATCAATGTATCAAAATGTGTTCTTGGAATCAAATGAGGAGCCCAGCTAAGTAGAAATGATGAGAGGTACTCTTTATTTTGGAACTCAACCAAATATTATCAATAAGAAAAGCAATTCAAGATGGAGGACTCCACTATTTGTTTCAATTGAATGAATTCATGTTATAGAAGCTTCATGGGCATCATTTTTATAATAAATATAGTCATTAATAAAGACACAAAAGAAAATTTCATGGTCATTACATGAAAAATAGTCCTAGTAACGACGAGCAGAGCCTAATTAGCTTGAGGTAATAAGAAAGTCTCATTATTTAGGAATTAAACAACTTCACATTAGCATAAAATGCAATCTAAGATGAATTATTGCTTTCTCTGTTGTTAGTTAGAAGATTTAAAGTTTAAATGGTGTTTTACATTTCATTGATTGAATTAATATTCTAGGTTGTTTTACCATATATGTTAATTTCATCATCAATGTATCAAAATGTCTTCTTGGAATCAAAAGAGGAGCCCAGCTAAGTAGAAATGATGGGAGGTACTCTTTATTTTGGAACACAACCAATTATTATCAATAAGAAAAGCAAATCAAGATGGAGAACTCCACTATTTGTTTCAATTGAATGAATTCATGTTATAGAAGGTTCATGGGCATCTTTTTAATAATAAATATAGTCGTTAATAAAGATACAAAAGAAAATCTCATGGTCATTACATGAAAAATAGTCGTTGTAACGACGAGCGGAGCCTAATTAGGTTGAGGTAATAAGAAAGTCTCATTATTTCGGAATTAAACAACTTCACATTAGCACAAAATGCAAACTAAGATGAATTATTGCTTTCGATGTTGGTAGTTAGAAGATTTAGAGTTTCAATGGTGTTTAGATTTGATTGATTGAATTAATATTCTAGGTTGTTTTGCCATATATGTTAATTTCATCATCAATGTATCAAAATGTGTTTTTTGGAATCAATAGAGGAGCCCTGCTAACTAGAAATGATGAGAGGTACTCTTTATTTTGAAACCCATCTAATTATTATCAATAAGAAAAGCAAATCAAGATGGAGGACTCCACTATTTGTTGGAAATGAATGAATTCACATTATAGAAGGTTCATGGGCATCATTTTTATAATAAATATAGTCGTTAATAAAGACACAAAAGAAAATTTCATGGTCAATACATGAAAAATAGTCCTTGTAACGACGAGCAGAGCCTAATTATCATTATGTGATAAGAAAATCTCATTATTTAGGAAATAAACAGCTTCACATTAGTACAAAATGCAAACCTAGATGAATTATTGCTTTCACTGATGGTAGTTAGCAGATTTAAAGTTTCAATGGTGTTTAGATTTGATTCATTGAATTAATATTCTAGGTCGTTTTGCCACATATGTTAATTTCATCATCAATGTATCAAAATGTGTTTTTGGAATCAAATGAGGAGCCCTCCTAAGTAGAAATGATGAGAGGTACTCTTTATTTTGGAAGTCAACCAAATATTATCAATAAGAAAAGCAAATCAAGATGGAGGACTCCACTATTTATTGGAAAGGAATGAATTCATGTTATAAAAGGTTCATCATAGGCATCGTTTATATAATAAATATAGTCGTTAATAAAGACACAAAGGATAATTTCATGGTCATGACATGAAAAATAGTCCTTGCAATGACGAGCGGAGCCTAATTAGCTTTAGGTGATAAGAAAAGTCTCATTATTCAGGAATTAAACAGCTTCACATTAGCACAAAATGCAAACCAAGATGAATTATTGCTTTCACTGATGGTAGTTAGTAGATTTAGAGTTTCAATGGTATTTAGGTTTGATTGATTGAATTAATATTCTAGGTCGTTCTGCCACATATGTTAATTTCATCATCAATGTATCAAAATGTGTTCTTGGAATCAAAAGAAAAGCCCAGCTAAGTAGAAATGATGAGAGTTACTCTTCATTTTGGAACTCAACCAAATATTATCAATAAGAAAAGCAAAACAAGATGGAGGACTCCACTACTAGTTTCAATTGAATGAATTCATGTTATAGAAGGTTCATGGGGATCATTTTTATAATAAATATAGTCATTAATAAAGACACAAAAGATAATTTCATTGTGATGACATGAGAAATAGTCCTTGCAACGGCGAGCGGAGCCTAATTAGCATAAGGTGATAACAAAGACGCATAATTCAGGAATTATATGACTTCACATTTGCATGAAATGCAAACCAAGATGAATGATTGCTTTTGCTGATGGAGGTAAGTTGAGTTAGTGTTTCAATGGTGTTTAGATTTGATTGATTGAATTAATATTCTAGGTCATTTGGCCACATATGTTAATTTCATCATCAATGTATCAAAATGTGTTCTTGGAATAAAAAGAGGCGCCTAGCTAAGTAGAAATGATGGGAGGTACTCTTTATTTTGGAACTCAACCAAATATTATCAATAAGAAAAGCAAATCAAGATGGAAGACTCCACTATTTGTTTCAATTGAATGAATTCATGTTATAGAAGGTTCATGGGCATCATTTTTATAATAAATATAGTCATTAATAAAGACACAAAAGATAATTTCATGGTCATGACATTAAAAATTGTGCTTGCAATGACGAGCGGAGGCTGATTAGCTTGAGGTGATAACAAAGACTCATAATTCAGGAATTAAATGACTTCACATTTGCACGAAATGCAAACCAAGATGAATGATTGTTTTTGCTGATGGAAGTAAGTAGATTTAGGGTAACAATGGTGTTTAGATTTGATTGATTGAATTAATATTCTAGGTTGTTTTACCATATATGTTAATTTCATCATCAATGTATCAAAATGTGTTCTTGGAATCAAATAAGGAGCCCAGCTAAGTAGAAATGATGAGAGGTACTCTTTATTTTGGAACTCAACCAAATATTATCAATAAGAAAAGCAATACAAGATGGAGGACTCCACTATTTGTTTCAATTGAATGAATTCATGTTATAGAAGCTTCATGGGCATCGTTTTTATAATAAATATAGTCGTTAATAAAGACACAAAAGAAAATTTCATGGTCATTACATGAAAAATAGTCCTAGTAACGACGAGCGGAGCCTAATTAGCTTGAGGTAATATGAAAGTCTCATTATTTATTAATTAAACAACTTCACATTAGCATAAAATGCAAACTAAGATGAATTATTGCTTTCTCTGTTGGTAGTTAGAAGATTTAAAGTTTCAATGGTGTTTACATTTCATTGATTGAATTAATATTCTAGGTTGTTTTACCATATATGTTAATTTCATCATCAATGTATCAAAATGTCTTCTTGGAATCAAAAGAGGAGCCCAGCTAAGTAGAAATGATGGGAGGTACTCTTTATTTTGGAACTCAACCAATTATTATCAATAAGAAAAGCAAATCAAGATGGAGGACTCCACTATTTGTTTTAATTGAATGAATTCATGTTATAGAAGGTTCATGGGCATCTTTTTAATAATAAATATAGTCGTTAATAAAGATACAAAAGAAAATCTCATGGTCATTACATGAAAAATAGTCGTTGTAACGACGAGCGGAGCCTAATTTGGTTGAGGTAATAAGAAAGTCTCATTATTTCGGAATTAAACAACTTCACATTAGCACAAAATGCAAACTAATATGAATTATTGCATTCGCTGTTGGTAGTTAGAAGATTTAGAGTTTCAATGGTGTTTAGATTTGATTGATTGAATTAATATTCTAGGTTGTTTTGCCATATATGTTAATTTCATCATCTATGTATCAAAAAGTGTTTTTGGAATCAATAGAGAAGCCCTGCTAACTAGAAATGATGAGAGGTACTCTTTATTTTGAAACCCATCTAATTATTATCAATAAGAAAAGCAAATCAAGATGGAGGACTCCACTATTTGTTGGAAATGAATGAATTCACATTATAGAAGGTTCATGGGCATCATTTTTATAATAAATATAGTCGTTAATAAAGACACAAAAGAAAATTTCATGGTCAATATATGAAAAATAGTCCTTGTAACGACGAGCGGAGCCTAATTATCATTATGTGATAAGAAAGTCTCATTATTTAGGAATTAAACAGCTTCACATTAGTACAAAATGCAAACCTAGATGAATATTATTGCTTTCACTGATGGTAGTTGGTAGATTTAAAGTTTCAATGGTGTTTAGATTTGATTCATTGAATTAATATTCTAGGTCGTTTTGCCACATATGTTAATTTCATCATTATTGTATCAAAATGTGTTCTTGGAATCAAATGAGGAGCCCTCCTAAGTAGAAATGATGAGAGGTACTCTTTATTTTGGAAGTCAACCAAATATTATCAATAAGAAAAGCAAATCAAGATGGAGGACTCCACTATTTGTTGGAAATGAACGAATTCATGTTATAGAAGGTTCATGGGCATCGTTTATATAATAAATATAGTCGTTAATAAAGACACAAAGGATAATTTCATTGTCATGACATGAAAAATTGTCCTTGCAATGACGAGTGGAGCCTAATTAGCTTTAGATGATAAGAAAGTCTCATTATTCAGGAATTAAACAGCTTCACATTAGCACAAAATGCAAACCAAGATGAATTATAGCTTTCACTTATGGTAGTTAGTAGATTTAGAGTTTCAATGGTGTTTAGGTTGCATGAAATCCAAACCAAGATGAATGATTGCTTTTGCTGATGGAGGTAAGTTGAGTTAGTGTTTCAATGGTGTTTAGATTTGATTGATTGAATTAATATTCTAGGTCATTTTGCCACATATGTTAATTTCATCATCAATGTATCAAAATGTGTTCTTGGAATAAAAAGAGGCGCCTAGCTAAGTAGAAATGATGGGAGGTACTCTTTATTTTGGGACTCAACCAAATATTATCAATAAGAAAAGCAAATCAAGATGGACGACTCCACTATTAGTTTCAATTGAATGAATTCATGCTATAGAAGGTTCATGGGCATCATTTTTATAAAAAAATATGGTCGTTAATAAAGACACAAAAGATAATTTCATCGTCATGACATGAGAAATAGTCCTTGCAACGACGAGCAGAGCCTAATTAGCTTGAGGTGATAACAAAGACTCATAATTCAGGAATTAAATGACTTCACATTTGCAGGAAATGCAACCCAAGATGAATGATTGCTTTTGCTGATGGAAGTAAGCAGATTTAGGGTAACAATGGTGTTTAGATTTGATTGATTGAATTAATATTCTAGGTTGTTTTACCATATCTATTAATTTCATCATCAGTGTATCAAAATGTATTTTTGGAATCAAAAGAGGAGCCCTGCTAACTAGGAATCATGAGAGGTACTTTTTATTTCGGATCCCAACTAATTATCATCAATAAGAAAAGCAAATCAAGATGGAGGACTCCACTATTTGTTGGAAATGAATGAATTCATGTTATAGAAGGTTTATGGGCATCGTTTTTATAATAAATATAGTCGTTAATAAAGATACAAAGGATAATTTCATGGTCATTATAGGAAAAATAGACCTTGTAACGACGAGCGGAGACTAATTAGCTTGATCTGATAACAAAGTCTCTTTATTTTGTTAATTACACGGTTACACATTTGGACAAAATGCAAACCAAGATGAATGATTGCTTTCGCTGATGGAAGTACGTAGATTTAGAGTAACAATGGTGTTTAGATTTGATTGATTGAATTAATATTCTAGGTCGTATTGCCACATATGTTAATTTCATCATCAATGTATCAAAATGTGTTCTTGGAATCAAATGAGGAGTCCTGTTAAGTAGAAATGATGAGAGGTACTCTTTATTTTGGAACTCAACCAAATATCATCAATTAGAAAAGCAAATCAAGATGGAGGACTCCACTAATTGTTGGAAATGAATGAATTCATGTTATAGAAGGTTCGTGGGCATCGTTTTTATAATAAATATTGTCGTTAATAAAGACACAAAAGATAATTTCATGGTCATAAAATGAAAAATATTCCTTGCAATGACGAGCGGAGCCTAATTAGCTTGAGGTGATAACAAAGACTCATACTTCAAGAATTAAATGACTTCACATTTGCACGAAATGCAAACCAAGATGAATGTTGCTTTTGCTGATGGAAGTAAGTAGATTTAGAGTAACAATGGTGTTTAGATTTGATTGATTGAATTAATATTCTATGTCGTTTTGCCACATATGTTAATTTCATCATCAATGTATCAAAATGTGTTCTTGGAATCAAAAGAGGAGCCCAGCTAAGTAGAAATGATGAGAGGTACTCTTTTTTTGGAACTCAACCAAATATTATCAATAAGAAAAGCAAAACAAGATGGAGGACTCCACTATTTGTTTCAATTGAATGAATTCATGTTATAGAAGGTTCATGGGCGTCATTTTTAGAATAAATATAGTCATTAATAAAGACACAAAAGATAATTTCATGGAAATGACATGAAAAATACACCTTGCAACGACGAGCGGAGCCTAATTAGCTTGAGGTGATAACAAAGACTCATAATTCAAGAATTAAATGACTTCACATTTGCATGAAATCCAAACCAAGATGAATGATTGCTTTTGTTGATGGAGGTAAGTTGAGTTAGTGTTTCAATGGTGTTTAGATTTGATTGATTGAATTAATATTCTAGGTCATTTTGCCACATATGTTAATTTCATCATCAATGTATCAAAATGTGTTCTTGGAATAAAAAGAGGCGCCTAGCTAAGTAGAAATGATGGGAGGTACTCTTGATTTTGGGACTCAACCAAATATTATCAATAAGAAAAGCAAATCAAGATGGAGGACTCCACTATTAGTTTCAATTGAATGAATTCATGCTATAGAAGGTTCATGGGCATCATTTTTATAATAAATATAGTCGTTAATAAAGACACAAAAGATAATTTCATCGTCATGACATGAGAAATAGTCCTTGCAACGACGAGCAGAGCCTAATTAGCTTGAGGTGATAACAAAGACTCATAATTCAGGAATTAAATTACTTCACATTTGCAGGAAATGGAACACAAGATGAATGATTGCTTTTGCTGATGGAAGTAAGCAGATTTAGTGTAACAATGGTGTTTAGATTTGATTGATTGAATTAATATTCTAGGTTGTTTTACCATATCTGTTAATTTCATCATGAGTGTATCAAAATGTATTTTTGGAATCAAAAGAGGAGCCCTGCTAACTAGAAATCATGAGAGGTACTTTTTATTTTGGATCCCAACTAATTATTATCAATAAGAAAAGCAAATCAAGATGGAGGACTCCACTATTTGTTGGAAATGAATGAATTCATGTTATAGAAGGTTTATGGGCATCGTTTTTATAATAAATATAGTCGTTAAGAAAGATACAAAAGATAATTTCATGGTCATTATAGGAAAAATAGACCTTGTAACGACGAGCGGAGCCTAATTAGCTTGATCTGATAACAAAGTCTCTTTATTTTGTTAATTACACGGTTACACATTTGGACGAAATGCAAACCAAGATGAATGATTGCTTTCGCTGATGGAAGTACGTAGATTTAGAGTAACAATGGTGTTTAGATTTGATTGATTGAATTAATATTCTAGGTCGTTTTGCCACATATGTTAATTTCATCATCAATGTATCAAAATGTGTTCTTGGAATCAAATGAGAAGTCCTGTTAAGTAGAAATGATGAGAGGTACTCTTTATTTTGGAACTCAACCAAATATCATCAATTAGAAAAGCAAATCAAGATGGAGGACTCCACTAATTGTTGGAAATGAATGAATTCATGTTATAGAAGGTTCGTGGGCATCGTTTTTATAATAAATATTGTCGTTAATAAAGACACAAAAGATAATTTCATGGTCATAAAATGAAAAATATTCCTTGCAACGACGAGCGGAGCCTAATTAGCTTGAGGTGATAACAAAGACTCATACTTCAAGAATTAAATGACTTCACATTTGCACGAAATGCAAACCAAGATGAATGTTGCTTTTGCTGATGGAAGTAAGTAGATTTAGAGTAACAATGGTGTTTAGATTTGATTGATTGAATTAATATTCTAGGTCATTTTGCCACATATGTTAATTTCATCATCAATGTATCAAAATGTGTTCTTGGAATAAAAAGAGGCGCCTAGCTAAGTAGAAATGATGGGAGGTACTCTTTATTTTGGGAATCAACCAAATATTATCAATAAGAAAAGCAAATCAAGATGGAGGACTCCACTATTAGTTTCAATTGAATGAATTCATGCTATAGAAGGTTCATGAGCATCATTTTTATAATAAATATAGTCGTTAATAAAGACACAAAAGATAATTTCATCGTCATGACATGAGAAATAGTCATTGCAACGACGAGCGGAGCCTAATTAGCTTGAGGTGATAACAAAGACTCATAATTCAGGAATTAAATGACTTCACATTTGCAGGAAATGCAACCCAAGATGAATGATTGCTTTTGCTGATGGAAGTAAGCAGATTTAGTGTAACAATGGTGTTTAGATTTGATTGATTGAAGTAATATTCTAGGTTGTTTTACCATATCTGTTAATTTCATCATCAATGTATCAAAATGTATTTTTGGAATCAAAAGAGGAGCCTTGCTAACTAGAAATCATGAGAGGTACTTTTTATTTTGGATCCCAACTAATTATTATCAATAAGAAAAGCAAATCAAGATCGAGGACTCCACTATTTGTTGGAAATGAATGAATTCATGTTATAGAACGTTTATGGGCATCGTTTTTTATAATAAATATAGTCGGTAATAAAGATACAAAAGATAATTTCATGGTCATTATAGGAAAAATAGACCTTATAACGACGAGCGGAGACTAATTAGCTTGATCTGATAACAAAGTCTCTTTATTTTGTTAATTACACGGTTACACATTTGGACGAAATGCAAACCAAGATGAATGATTGCTTTCGCTGATGGAAGTACGTAGATTTAGAGTAACAATGGTGTTTAGATTTGATTGATTGAATTAATATTCTAGGTCGTTTTGCCACATATGTTAATTTCATCATCAATGTATCAAAATGTGTTCTTGGAATCAAATGAGGAGTCCTGTTAAGTAGAAATGATGAGAGGTACTCTTTATTTTGGAACTCAACCAAATATCATCAATTAGAAAAGCAAATCAAGATGGAGGACTCCACTAATTGTTGGAAATGAATGAATTCATGTTATAGAAGGTTCGTGGGCATCGTTTTTATAATAAATATTGTCGTTAATAAAGACACAAAAGATAATTTCATGGTCATAAAATGAAAAATATTCCTTGCAACGACGAGCGGAGCCTAATTAGCTTGAGGTGATAACAAAGACTCATACTTCAAGAATTAAATGACTTCACATTTGCACGAAATGCAAACCAAGATGAATGTTGCTTTTGCTGATGGAAGTAAGTAGATTTAGAGTAACAATGGTGTTTAGATTTGATTGATTGAATTAATATTCTATGTCGTTTTGCCACATATGTTAATTTCATCATCAATGTATCAAAATGTGTTCTTGGAATCAAAAGAGGAGCCCAGCTAAGTAGAAATGATGAGAAGTACTCTTTTTTTGGAACTCAACCAAATATTATCAATAAGAAAAGCAAAACAAGATGGAGGACTCCACTATTTGTTTCAATTGAATGAATTCATGTTATAGAAGGTTCATGGGCATCATTTTAAGAATAAATATAGTCATTAATAAAGACACAAAAGATAATTTCATGGAAATGACATGAAAAATACACCTTGCAACGACGAGCGGAGCCTAATTAGCTTGAGGTGATAACAAAGACTCATAATTCAAGAATTAAATGACTTCACATTTGCATGAAATCCAAACCAAGATGAATGATTGCTTTTGCTGATGGAGGTAAGTTGAGTTAGTGTTTCAATGGTGTTTAGATTTGATTGATTGAATTAATATTCTAGGTCATTTTGCCACATATGTTAATTTCATCATCAATGTATCAAAATGTGTTCTTGGAATAAAAAGAGGCGCCTAGCTAAGTAGAAATGATGGGAGGTACTCTTTTGATTTTGGGACTCAACCAAATATTATCAATAAGAAAAGCAAATCAAGATGGAGGACTCCACTATTTGTTTCAATTGAATGAATTCATGCTATAGAAGGTTCATGGGCATCATTTTTATAATAAATATAGTCGTTAATAAAGACACAAAAGATAATTTCATCGTCATGACATGAGAAATAGTCATTGCAACGACGAGCGGAGCCTAATTAGCTTGAGGTGATAACAAAGACTCATAATTCAGGAATTAAATGACTTCACATTTGCAGGAAATGCAACCCAAGATGAATGATTGCTTTTGCTGATGGAAGTAAGCAGATTTAGTGTAACAATGGTGTTTAGATTTGATTGATTGAAGTAATATTCTAGGTTGTTTTACCATATCTGTTAATTTCATCATCAATGTATCAAAATGTATTTTTGGAATCAAAAGAGGAGCCTTGCTAACTAGAAATCATGAGAGGTACTTTTTATTTTGGATCCCAACTAATTATTATCAATAAGAAAAGCAAATCAAGATCGAGGACTCCACTATTTGTTGGAAATGAATGAATTCATGTTATAGAACGTTTATGGGCATCGTTTTTATAATAAATATAGTCGGTAATAATGATACAAAAGATAATTTCATGGTCATTATAGGAAAAATAGACCTTATAACGACGAGCGGAGACTAATTAGCTTGATCTGATAACAAAGTCTCTTTATTTTGTTAATTACACGGTTACACATTTGGACGAAATGCAAACCAAGATGAATGATTGCTTTCGCTGATGGAAGTACGTAGATTTAGAGTAACAATGGTGTTTAGATTTGATTGATTGAATTAATATTCTAGGTCGTTTTGCCACATATATGTTAATTTCATCATCAATGTATCAAAATGTGTTCTTGGAATCAAATGAGGAGTCCTGTTAAGTAGAAATGATGAGAGGTACTCTTTATTTTTGGAACTCAACCAAATATCATCAATTAGAAAAGCAAATCAAGATGGAGGACTCCACTAATTGTTGGAAATGAATGAATTCATGTTATAGAAGGTTCGTGGGCATCGTTTTTATAATAAATATTGTCGTTAATAAAGACACAAAAGATAATTTCATGGTCATAAAATGAAAAAAATATTCCTTGCAACGACGAGCGGAGCCTAATTAGCTTGAGGTGATAACAAAGACTCATACTTCAAGAATTAAATGACTTCACATTTGCACGAAATGCAAACCAAGATGAATGTTGCTTTTGCTGATGGAAGTAAGTAGATTTAGAGTAACAATGGTGTTTAGATTTGATTGATTGAATTAATATTCTATGTCGTTTTTGCCACATATGTTAATTTCATCATCAATGTATCAAAATGTGTTCTTTGGAATCAAAAGAGGAGCCCAGCTAAGTAGAAATGATGAGAAGTACTCTTTTTTTGGAACTCAACCAAATATTATCAATAAGAAAAGCAAAACAAGATGGAGGACTCCACTATTTGTTTCAATTGAATGAATTCATGTTATAGAAGGTTCATGGGCATCATTTTAAGAATAAATATAGTCATTAATAAAGACACAAAAGATAATTTCATGGAAATGACATGAAAAATACACCTTGCAACGACGAGCGGAGCCTAATTAGCTTGAGGTGATAACAAAGACTCATAATTCAAGAATTAAATGACTTCACATTTGCATGAAATCCAAACCAAGATGAATGATTGCTTTTGCTGATGGAGGTAAGTTGAGTTAGTGTTTCAATGGTGTTTAGATTTGATTGATTGAATTAATATTCTAGGTCATTTTGCCACATATGTTAATTTCATCATCAATGTATCAAAATGTGTTCTTGGAATAAAAAGAGGCGCCTAGCTAAGTAGAAATGATGGGAGGTACTCTTTATTTTGGGACTCAACCAAATATTATCAATAAGAAAAGCAAATCAAGATGGAGGACTCCACTATTTGTTTCAATTGAATGAATTCATGCTATAGAAGGTTCATGGGCATCATTTTTATAATAAATATAGTCGTTAATAAAGACACAAAAGATAATTTCATCGTCATGACATGAGAAATAGTCATTGCAACGACGAGCGGAGCCTAATTAGCTTGAGGTGATAACAAAGACTCATAATTCAGGAATTAAATGACTTCACATTTGCAGGAAATGCAACCCAAGATGAATGATTGCTTTTGCTGATGGAAGTAAGCAGATTTAGGGTAACAATGGTGTTTAGATTTGATTGATTGAAGTAATATTCTAGGTTGTTTTACCATATCTGTTAATTTCATCATCAATGTATCAAAATGTATTTTTGGAATCAAAAGAGGAGCCCTGCTAACTAGAAATCATGAGAGGTACTTTTTATTTTGGATCCCAACTAATTATTATCAATAAGAAAAGCAAATCAAGATCGAGGACTCCACTATTTGTTGGAAATGAATGAATTCATGTTATAGAACGTTTATGGGCATCGTTTTTATAATAAATATAGTCGGTAATAAAGATACAAAAGATAATTTCATGGTCATTATAGGAAAAATAGACCTTATAACGACGAGCGGAGACTAATTAGCTTGATCTGATAACAAAGTCTCTTTATTTTGTTAATTACACGGTTACACATTTGGAGGAAATGCAAACCAAGATGAATGATTGCTTTCGCTGATGGAAGTACGTAGATTTAGAGTAACAATGGTGTTTAGATTTGATTGATTGAATTAATATTCTAGGTCGTTTTGCCACATATGTTAATTTCATCATCAATGTATCAAAATGTGTTCTTGGAATCAAATGAGGAGTCCTGTTAAGTAGAAATGATGAGAGGTACTCTTTATTTTGGAACTCAACCAAATATCATCAATTAGAAAAGCAAATCAAGATGGAGGACTCCACTAATTGTTGGAAATGAATGAATTCATGTTATAGAAGGTTCGTGGGCATCGTTTTTATAATAAATATTGTCGTTAATAAAGACACAAAAAGATAATTTCATGGTCATAAAATGAAAAAATATTCCTTGCAATGACGAGCGGAGCCTAATTAGCTTGAGGTGATAACAAAGACTCATACTTCAAGAATTAAATGACTTCACATTTGCACGAAATGCAAACCAAGATGAATGTTGCTTTTGCTGATGGAAGTAAGTAGATTTAGAGTAACAATGGTGTTTAGATTTGATTGATTGAATTAATATTCTATGTTGTTTTGCCACATATGTTAATTTCATCATCAATGTATCAAAATGTGTTCTTGGAATCAAAAGAGGAGCCCAGCTAAGTAGAAATGATGAGAGGTACTCTTTATTTTGGAACTCAACCAAATATTATCAATAAGAAAAGCAAAACAAGATGGAGGACTCCACTATTTGTTTCAATTGAATGAATTCATGTTATAGAAGGTTCATGGGCATCTTTTTAATAATAAATATAGTCGTTAATAAAGATACAAAAGAAAATCTCATGGTCATTACATGAAAAATAGTCGTTGTAACGACGAGCGGAGCCTAATTAGGTTGAGGTAATAAGAAAGTCTCATTATTTCGGAATTAAACAACTTCACATTAGCACAAAATGCAAACTAAGATGAATTATTGCTTTCGATGTTGGTAGTTAGAAGATTTAGAGTTTCAATGGTGTTTAGATTTGATTGATTGAATTAATATTCTAGGTTGTTTTGCCATATATGTTAATTTCATCATCAATGTATCAAAATGTGTTTTTGGAATCAATAGAGGAGCCCTGCTAACTAGAAATGATGAGAGGTACTCTTTATTTTGAAACCCATCTAATTATTATCAAGAAGAAAAGCAAATGAAGATGGAGGACTCCACTATTTGTTGGAAATGAATGAATTCACATTATAGAAGGTTCATGGGCATCATTTTTATAATAAATATAGTCGTTAATAAAGACACAAAAGAAAATTTCATGGTCAATACATGAAAAATAGTCCTTGTAACGACGAGCGGAGCCTAATTATCATTATGTGATAAGAAAATCTCATTATTTAGGAATTAAACAGCTTCACATTAGTACAAAATGCAAACCTAGATGAATTATTGCTTTCACTGATGGTAGTTAGCAGATTTAAAGTTTCAATGGTGTTTAGATTTGATTCATTGAATTAATATTCTAGGTCGTTTTGCCACATATGTTAATTTCATCATCAATGTATCAAAATGTGTTTTTGGAATCAAATGAGGAGCCCTCCTAAGTAGAAATGATGAGAGGTACTCTTTATTTTGGAAGTCAACCAAATATTATCAATAAGAAAAGCAAATCAAGATGGAGGACTCCACTATTTATTGGAAAGGAATGAATTCATGTTATAAAAGGTTCATCATAGGCATCGTTTATATAATAAATATAGTCGTTAATAAAGACACAAAGGATAATTTCATGGTCATGACATGAAAAATAGTCCTTGCAATGACGAGCGGAGCCTAATTAGCTTTAGGTGATAAGAAAGTCTCATTATTCAGGAATTAAACAGCTTCACATTAGCACAAAATGCAAACCAAGATGAATTATTGCTTTCACTGATGGTAGTTAGTAGATTTAGAGTTTCAATGGTATTTAGGTTTGATTGATTGAATTAATATTCTAGGTCGTTCTGCCACATATGTTAATTTCATCATCAATGTATCAAAATGTGTTCTTGGAATCAAAAGAAAAGCCCAGCTAAGTAGAAATGATGAGAGTTACTCTTCATTTTGGAACTCAACCAAATATTATCAATAAGAAAAGCAAAACAAGATGGAGGACTCCACTACTAGTTTCAATTGAATGAATTCATGTTATAGAAGGTTCATGGGGATCATTTTTATAATAAATATAGTCATTAATAAAGACACAAAAGATAATTTCATTGTGATGACATGAGAAATAGTCCTTGCAACGACGAGCGGAGCCTAATTAGCATGAGGTGATAACAAAGACGCATAATTTAGGAATTATATGACTTCACATTTACATGAAATGCAAACCAAGATGAATGATTGCTTTTGCTGATGGAGGTAAGTTGAGTTAGTGTTTCAATGGTGTTTAGATTTGATTGATTGAATTAATATTCTAGGTCATTTTGCCACATATGTTAATTTCATCATCAATGTATCAAAATGTGTTCTTGGAATAAAAAGAGGCGCCTAGCTAAGTAGAAATGATGGGAGGTACTCTTTATTTTGGAACTCAGCCAAATATTATCAATAAGAAAAGCAAATCAAGATGGAAGACTCCACTATTTGTTTCAATTGAATGAATTCATGTTATAGAAGGTTCATGGGCATCATTTTTATAATAAATATAGTCATTAATAAAGACACAAAAGATAATTTCATGGTCCTGACATGAAAAATTGTGCTTGCAATGACGAGCGGAGGCTAATTAGCTTGAGGTGATAACAAAGACTCATAATTCAGGAATTAAATGACTTCACATTTGCACGAAATGCAAACCAAGATGAATGATTGTTTTTGCTGATGGAAGTAAGTAGATTTAGGGTAACAATGGTGTTTAGATTTGATTGATTGAATTAATATTCTAGGTTGTTTTACCATATATGTTAATTTCATCATCAATGTATCAAAATGTGTTCTTGGAATCAAATGAGGAGCCCAGCTAAGTAGATATGATGAGAGGTACTCTTTATTTTGGAACTCAACCAAATATTATCAATAAGAAAAGCAAATCAAGATGGAGGACTCCACTATTTGTTTCAATTGAATGAATTCATGTTATAGAAGGTTCATGGGCATCATTTTTATAATAAATATAGTCACTAATAAAGACACAAAAGATAATTTCATGATCATGACATGAAAAATTGTGCTTGCAATGACGAGCAGAGCCTAATTAGCTTGAGGCGATAACAAAGACTCATAATTCAGGAATTAAATGACTTCACATTTGCACGAAATTCAAACCAAGATGAATGATTGCTTTGGCTGATGGAAGTAAGTAGATTTAGGGTAACAATGGTGTTTAGATTTGATTGATTGAATTAATATTCTAAGTCGTTTTGCCACATATGTGAATTTCATCATCAATGTATCAAAATGTGTTCTTGGAATCAAATGAGGAGCCCAGCTAAGTAGAAATGATGAGAGGTACTCTTTATTTTGGAACTCAACCAAATATTATCAATAAGAAAAGCAATTCAAGATGGAGGACTCCACTATTTGTTTCAATTGAATGAATTCATGTTATAGAAGCTTCATGGGCATCATTTTTATAATAAATATAGTCATTAATAAAGACACAAAAGAAAATTTCATGGTCATTACATGAAAAATAGTCCTAGTAACGACGAGCGGAGCCTAATTAGCTTGAGGTAATAAGAAAGTCTCATTATTTAGGAATTAAACAACTTCACATTAGCATAAAATGGAATCTAAGATGAATTACTGCTTTCTCTGTTGTTAGTTAGAAGATTTAAAGTTTCAATTGTGTTTACATTTCATTGATTGAATTAATATTCTAGGTTGTTTTACCATATATGTTAATTTCATCATCAATGTATCAAAATGTGTTCTTGGAATCAAATGAGGAGCCCAGCTAAGTAGATATGATGAGAGGTACTCTTTATTTTGGAACTCAACCAAATATTATCAATAAGAAAAGCAATTCAAGATGGAGGACTCCACTATTTGTTTCAATTGAATGAATTCATGTTATAGAAGGTTCATGGGCATCATTTTTATAATAAATATAGTAACTAATAAAGACACAAAAGATAATTTCATGATCATGACATGAAAAATTGTGCTTGCAATGACGAGCAGAGCCTAATTAACTTGAGGCGATACCAAAGACTCATAATTCAGGAATTAAATTACTTCAGATTTGCACGAAATTCAAACCAAGATGAATGATTGCTTTGGCTGATGGAAGTAAGTAGATTTAGGGTAACAATGGTGTTTAGATTTGATTGATTGAATTAATATTCTAAGTCGTTTTGCCACATATGTTAATTTCATCATCAATGTATCAAAATGTGTTCTTGGAATCAAATGAGGAGCCCAGCTAAGTAGAAATGATGAGAGGTACTCTTTATTTTGGAACTCAACCAAATATTATCAATAAGAAAAGCAATTCAAGATGGAGGACTCCACTATTTGTTTCAATTGAATGAATTCATGTTATAGAAGCTTCATGGGCATCGTTTTTATAATAAATATAGTCATTAATAAAGACACAAAAGAAAATTTCATGGTCATTACATGAAAAATAGTCCTAGTAACGACGAGCGGAGCCTAATTAGCTTGAGGTAATAAGAAAGTCTCATTATTTAGGAATTAAACAACTTCACATTAGCATAAAATGCAATCTAAGATGAATTATTGCTTTCTCTGTTGTTAGTTAGAAGATTTAAAGTTTCAATGGTGTTTACATTTCATTGATTGAATTAATATTCTAGGTTGTTTTACCATATATGTTAATTTCATCATCAATGTATCAAAATGTCTTCTTGGAATCAAAAGAGGAGCCCAGCTAAGTAGAAATGATGGGAGGTACTCTTTATTTTGGAACTCAACCAATTATTATCAATAAGAAAAGCAAATCAAGATGGAGGACTCCACTATTTGTTTCAATTGAATGAATTCATGTTATAGAAGGTTCATGGGCATCTTTTTAATAATAAATATAGTCGTTAATAAAGATACAAAAGAAAATCTCATGGTCATTACATGAAAAATAGTCGTTGTAACGACGAGCGGAGCCTAATTAGGTTGAGGTAATAAGAAAGTCTCATTATTTCGGAATTAAACAACTTCACATTAGCACAAAATGCAAACTAAGATGAATTATTGCTTTCGATGTTGGTAGTTAGAAGATTTAGAGTTTCAATGGTGTTTAGATTTGATTGATTGAATTAATATTCTAGGTTGTTTTGCCATATATGTTAATTTCATCATCAATGTATCAAAATGTGTTTTTTGGAATCAATAGAGGAGCCCTGCCAACTAGAAATGATGAGAGGTACTCTTTATTTTGAAACCCATCTAATTATTATCAATAAGAAAAGCAAATCAAGATGGAGGACTCCACTATTTGTTGGAAATGAATGAATTCACATTATAGAAGGTTCATGGGCATCATTTTTATAATAAATATAGTCGTTAATAAAGACACAAAAGAAAATTTCATGGTCAATACATGAAAAATAGTCCTTGTAACGACGAGCAGAGCCTAATTATCATTATGTGATAAGAAAATCTCATTATTTAGGAATTAAACAGCTTCACATTAGTACAAAATGCAAACCTAGATGAATTATTGCTTTAACTGATGGTAGTTAGCAGATTTAAAGTTTCAATGGTGTTTAGATTTGATTCATTGAATTAATATTCTAGGTCGTTTTGCCACATATGTTAATTTCATCATCAATGTATCAAAATGTGTTTTTGGAATCAAATGAGGAGCCCTCCTAAGTAGAAATGATGAGAGGTACTCTTTATTTTGGAAGTCAACCAAATATTATCAATAAGAAAAGCAAATCAAGATGGAGGACTCCACTATTTATTGGAAAGGAATGAATTCATGTTATAAAAGGTTCATCATAGGCATCGTTTATATAATAAATATAGTCGTTAATAAAGACACAAAGGATAATTTCATGGTCATGACATGAAAAATAGTCCTTGCAATGACGAGCGGAGCCTAATTAGCTTTAGGTGATAAGAAAGTCTCATTATTCAGGAATTAAACAGCTTCACATTAGCACAAAATGCAAACCAAGATGAATTATTGCTTTCACTGATGGTAGTTAGTAGATTTAGAGTTTCAATGGTATTTAGGTTTGATTGATTGAATTAATATTCTAGGTCGTTCTGCCACATATGTTAATTTCATCATCAATGTATCAAAATGTGTTCTTGGAATCAAAAGAAAAGCCCAGCTAAGTAGAAATGAAGAGAGTTACTCTTCATTTTGGAACTCAACCAAATATTATCAATAAGAAAAGCAAAACAAGATGGAGGACTCCACTACTAGTTTCAATTGAATGAATTCATGTTATAGAAGGTTCATGGGGATCATTTTTATAATAAATATAGTCATTAATAAAGACACAAAAGATAATTTCATTGTGATGACATGAGAAATAGTCCTTGCAATGGCGAGCGGAGCCTAATTAGCATAAGGTGATAACAAAGACGCATAATTCAGGAATTATATGACTTCACATTTGCATGAAATGCAAACCAAGATGAATGATTGATTTTGCTGATGGAGGTAAGTTGAGTTAGTGTTTCAATGGTGTTTAGATTTGATTGATTGAATTAATATTCTAGGTCATTTGGCCACATATGTTAATTTCATCATCAATGTATCAAAATGTGTTCTTGGAATAAAAAGAGGCGCCTAGCTAAGTAGAAATGATGGGAGGTACTCTTTATTTTGGAACTCAACCAAATATTATCAATAAGAAAAGCAAATCAAGATGGAAGACTCCACTATTTGTTTCAATTGAATGAATTCATGTTATAGAAGGTTCATGGGCATCATTTTTATAATAAATATAGTCATTAATAAAGACACAAAAGATAATTTCATGGTCATGACATGAAAAATTGTGCTTGCAATGACGAGCGGAGGCTAATTAGCTTGAGGTGATAACAAAGACTCATAATTCAGGAATTAAATGACTTCATATTTGCACGAAATGCAAACCAAGATGAATGATTGTTTTTGCTGATGGAAGTAAGTAGATTTAGGGTAACAATGGTGTTTAGATTTGATTGATTGAATTAATATTCTTGGTTGTTTTACCATATATGTTAATTTCATCATCAATGTATCAAAATGTGTTCTTGGAATCAAATGAGGAGCCCAGCTAAGTAGAAATGATGAGAGGTACTCTTTATTTTGGAACTCAACCAAATATTATCAATAAGAAAAGCAATACAAGATGGAGGACTCCCCTATTTGTTTCAATTGAATGAATTCATGTTATAGCAGCTTCATGGGCATCGTTTTTATAATAAATATAGTCGTTAATAAAGACACAAAAGAAAATTTCATGGTCATTACATGAAAAATAGTCCTAGTAAACGACGAGCGGAGCCTAATTAGCTAGCTTGAGGTAATATGAAAGTCTCATTATTTATTAATTAAACAACTTCACATTAGCATAAAATGCAAACTAAGATGAATTATTGCTTTCTCTGTTGGTAGTTAGAAGATTTAAAGTTTCAATGGTGTTTACATTTCATTGATTGAATTAATATTCTAGGTTGTTTTACCATATATGTTAATTTCATCATCAATGTATCAAAATGTGTTCTTGGAATCAAAAGAGGAGCCCAGCTAAGTAGAAATGATGGGAGGTACTCTTTATTTTGGAACTCAACCAATTATTATCAATAAGAAAAGCAAATCAAGATGGAGGACTCCACTATTTGTTTCAATTGAATGAATTCATGTTATAGAAGGTTCATGGGCATCTTTTTAATAATAAATATAGTCGTTAATAAAGATACAAAAGAAAATCTCATGGTCATTACATGAAAAATAGTCGTTGTAACGACGAGCGGAGCCTAATTTGGTTGAGGTAATAAGAAAGTCTCATTATTTCGGAATTAAACAACTTCACATTAGCACAAAATGCAAACTAATATGAATTATTGCATTCGCTGTTGGTAGTTAGAAGATTTAGAGTTTCAATGGTGTTTAGATTTGATTGATTGAATTAATATTCTAGGTTGTTTTGCCATATATGTTCATTTCATCATCAATGGATCAAAATGTGTTTTTGGAATCAATAGAGAAGCCCTGCTAACTAGAAATGATGAGAGGTACTCTTTATTTTGAAACCCATCTAATTATTATCAATAAGAAAAGCAAATCAAGATGGAGGACTCCACTATTTGTTGGAAATGAATGAATTCACATTATAGAAGGTTCATGGGCATCGTTTTTATAATAAATATAGTCGTTAATAAAGACACAAAAGAAAATTTCGTGGTCAATACATGAAAAATAGTCCTTGTAACGACGAGTGGAGCCTAATTATCATTATGTGATAAGAAAGTCTCATTATTTAGGAATTAAACAGCTTCACATTAGTACAAAATGCAAACCTAGATGAATATTATTGCTTTCACTGATGGTAGTTGGTAGATTTAAAGTTTCAATGGTGTTTAGATTTGATTCATTGAATTAATATTCTAGGTCGTTTTGCCACATATGTTAATTTCATCATTATTGTATCAAAATGTGTTCTTGGAATCAAATGAGGAGCCCTCCTAAGTAGAAATGATGAGAGGTAATCTTTATTTTGGAAGTCAACCAAATATTATCAATAAGAAAAGCAAATCAAGATGGAGGACTCCACTATTTGTTGGAAATGAACGAATTCATGTTATAGAAGGTTCATGGGCATCGTTTATATAAATAAATATAGTCGTTAATAAAGACACAAAGGATAATTTCATTGTCATGACATGAAAAAATTGTCCTTGCAATGACGAGTGGAGCCTAATTAGCTTTAGATGATAAGAAAGTCTCATTATTCAGGAATTAAAACAGCTTCACATTAGCACAAAATGCAAACCAAGATGAATTATAGCTTTCACTTATGGTAGTTAGTAGATTTAGAGTTTCAATGGTGTTTAGGTTGCATGAAATCCAAACCAAGATGAATGATTGCTTTTGCTGATGGAGGTAAGTTGAGTTAGTGTTTCAATGGTGTTTAGATTTGATTGATTGAATTAATATTCTAGGTCATTTTGCCACATATGTTAATTTCATCATCAATGTATCAAAATGTGTTCTTGGAATAAAAAGAGGCGCCTAGCTAAGTAGAAATGATGGGAGGTACTCTTTATTTTGGGACTCAACCAAATATTATCAATAAGAAAAGCAAATCAAGATGGACGACTCCACTATTAGTTTCAATTGAATGAATTCATGCTATAGAAGGTTCATGGGCATCATTTTTATAAAAAATATGGTCGTTAATAAAGACACAAAAGATAATTTCATCGTCATGACATGAGAAATAGTCCTTGCAACGACGAGCAGAGCCTAATTAGCTTGAGGTGATAACAAAGACTCATAATTCAGGAATTAAATGACTTCACATTTGCAGGAAATGCAACCCAAGATGAATGATTGCTTTTGCTGATGGAAGTAAGCAGATTTAGGGTAACAATGGTGTTTAGATTTGATTGATTGAATTAATATTCTAGGTTGTTTTACCATATCTATTAATTTCATCATCAGTGTATCAAAATGTATTTTTGGAATCAAAAGAGGAGCCCTGCTAACTAGGAATCATGAGAGGTACTTTTTATTTCGGATCCCAACTAATTATCATCAATAAGAAAAGCAAATCAAGATGGAGGACTCCACTATTTGTTGGAAATGAATGAATTCATGTTATAGAAGGTTTATGGGCATCGTTTTTTTATAATAAATATAGTCGTTAATAAAGATACAAAGGATAATTTCATGGTCATTATAGGAAAAATAGACCTTGTAACGACGAGCGGAGACTAATTAGCTTGATCTGATAACAAAGTCTCTTTATTTTGTTAATTACACGGTTACACATTTGGACAAAATGCAAACCAAGATGAATGATTGCTTTCGCTGATGGAAGTACGTAGATTTAGAGTAACAATGGTGTTTAGATTTGATTGATTGAATTAATATTCTAGGTCGTATTGCCACATATGTTAATTTCATCATCAATGTATCAAAATGTGTTCTTGGAATCAAATGAGGAGTCCTGTTAAGTAGAAATGATGAGAGGTACTCTTTATTTTGGAACTCAACCAAATATCATCAATTAGAAAAGCAAATCAAGATGGAGGACTCCACTAATTGTTGGAAATGAATGAATTCATGTTATAGAAGGTTCGTGGGCATCGTTTTTATAATAAATATTGTCGTTAATAAAGACACAAAAGATAATTTCATGGTCATAAAAATGAAAAATATTCCTTGCAATGACGAGCGGAGCCTAATTAGCTTGAGGTGATAACAAAGACTCATACTTCAAGAATTAAATGACTTCACATTTGCACGAAATGCAAACCAAGATGAATGTTGCTTTTGCTGATGGGAAGTAAGTAGATTTAGAGTAACAAATGGTGTTTAGATTTGATTGATTGAATTAATATTCTATGTCGTTTTGCCACATATGTTAATTTCATCATCAATGTATCAAAATGTGTTCTTGGAATCAAAAGAGGAGCCCAGCTAAGTAGAAATGATGAGAGGTACTCTTTTTTTGGAACTCAACCAAATATTATCAATAAGAAAAGCAAAACAAGATGGAGGACTCCACTATTTGTTTCAATTGAATGAATTGTTATGTTATAGAAGGTTCATGGGCGTCATTTTTAGAATAAATATAGTCATTAATAAAGACACAAAAGATAATTTCATGGAAATGACATGAAAAATACACCTTGCAACGACGAGCGGAGCCTAATTAGCTTGAGGTGATAACAAAGACTCATAATTCAAGAATTAAATGACTTCACATTTGCATGAAATCCAAACCAAGATGAATGATTGCTTTTGTTGATGGAGGTAAGTTGAGTTAGTGTTTCAATGGTGTTTAGATTTGATTGATTGAATTAATATTCTAGGTCATTTTGCCACATATGTTAATTTCATCATCAATGTATCAAAATGTGTTCTTGGAATAAAAAGAGGCACCTAGCTAAGTAGAAATGATGGGAGGTACTCTTGATTTTGGGACTCAACCAAATATTATCAATAAGAAAAGCAAATCAAGATGGAGGACTCCACTATTAGTTTCAATTTGAATGAATTCATGCTATAGAAGGTTCATGGGCATCATTTTTATAATAAATATAGTCGTTAATAAAGACACAAAAGATAATTTCATCGT
Source organism: Ceriops zippeliana (assembly GCA_037897445.1). Classification (NCBI taxonomy): domain Eukaryota; kingdom Viridiplantae; phylum Streptophyta; class Magnoliopsida; order Malpighiales; family Rhizophoraceae; genus Ceriops; species Ceriops zippeliana. The sequence goes on along the minus strand of JBAPLH010000191.1, from coordinate 55,166 downwards.
CATGACATGAGAAATAGTCCTTGCAACGACGAGCAGAGCCTAATTAGCTTGAGGTGATAACAAAGACTCATAATTCAGGAATTAAATGACTTCACATTTGCAGGAAATGGAACACAAGATGAATGATTGCTTTTGCTGATGGAAGTAAGCAGATTTAGTGTAACAATGGTGTTTAGATTTGATTGATTGAATTAATATTCTAGGTTGTTTTTACCATATCTGTTAATTTCATCATGAGTGTATCAAAATGTATTTTTGGAATCAAAAGAGGAGCCCTGCTAACTAGAAATCATGAGAGGTACTTTTTATTTTGGATCCCAACTAATTATTATCAATAAGAAAAGCAAATCAAGATGGAGGACTCCACTATTTGTTGGAAATGAATGAATTCATGTTATAGAAGGTTTATGCGCATCGTTTTTTAATAAAAATATAGTCGTTAAGAAAGATACAAAAGATAATTTCATGGTCATTATAGGAAAAATAGACCTTGTAACGACGAGCGGAGCCTAATTAGCTTGATCTGATAACAAAGTCTCTTTATTTTGTTAATTACACGGTTACACATTTGGAGGAAATGCAAACCAAGATGAATGATGCTTTCGCTTTCGCTGATGGAAGTACGTAGATTTAGAGTAACAATGGTGTTTAGATTTGATTGATTGAATTAATATTCTAGGTCGTTTTGCCACATATGTTAATTTCATCATCATCAATGTATCAAAATGTGTTCTTGGAATCAAATGAGGAGTCCTGTTAAGTAGAAATGATGAGAGGTACTCTTTATTTTGGAACTCAACCAAATATCATCAATTAGAAAAGCAAATCAAGATGGAGGACTCCACTAATTGTTGGAAATGAATGAATTCATGTTATAGAAGGTTCGTGAGCATCGTTTTTATAATAAATATTGTCGTTAATAAAGACACAAAAGATAATTTCATGGTCATAAAATGAAAAATATTCCTTGCAACGACGAGCGGAGCCTAATTAGCTTGAGGTGATAACAAAGACTCATACTTCAAGAATTAAATGACTTCACATTTGCACGAAATGCAAACCAAGATGAATGTTGCTTTTGCTGATGGAAGTAAGTAGATTTAGAGTAACAATGGTGTTTAGATTTGATTGATTGAATTAATATTCTAGGTCATTTTGCCACATATGTTAATTTCATCATCAATGTATCAAAATGTGTTTTGGAATAAAAAGAGGCGCCTAGCTAAGTAGAAATGATGGGAGGTACTCTTTATTTTGGGAATCAACCAAATATTATCAATAAGAAAAGCAAATCAAGATGGAGGACTCCACTATTAGTTTCAATTGAATGAATTCATGCTATAGAAGGTTCATGGGCATCATTTTTATAATAAATATAGTCGTTAATAAAGACACAAAAGATAATTTCATCGTCATGACATGAGAAATAGTCCTTGCAACGATGAGCGGAGCCTAATTAGCTTGAGGTGATAACAAAGACTCGTAATTCAGGAATTAAATGACTTCACATTTGCAGGAAATGCAACCCAAGATGAATGATTGCTTTTGCTGATGGAAGTAAGCAGATTTAGGGTAACAATGGTGTTTAGATTTGATTGATTGAATTAATATTCTAGGTTGTTTTACCATATCTGTTAATTTCATCATCAATGTATCAAAATGTATTTTTGGAATCAACAGAGGAGCCCTGCTAACTAGAAATGATGAGAGGTACTTTTTATTTTGGATCCCAACTAATTATTATCAATAAGAAAAGCAAATCAAGATGGAGGACTCCACTATTTGTTGGAAATGAATGAATTCATGTTATAGAAGGTTCATGGGCATCGTTTTTTTATAATAAATATAGTCGTTAATAAAGATACAAAAGATAATTTCATGGTCATTATAGGAAAAATAGACCTTGTAACGACGAGCGGAGCCTAATTAGCTTGATCTGATAACAAAGTCTCTTTATTTTGTTAATTACACGGTTACACATTTGGAGGAAATGCAAACCAAGATGAATGATTGCTTTCGCTGATGGAAGTACGTAGATTTAGAGTAACAATGGTGTTTAGATTTGATTGATTGAATTAATATTCTAGGTCGTTTTGCCACATATGTTAATTTCATCATCAATGTATCAAAATGTGTTCTTGGAATCAAATGAGGAGTCCTGTTAAGTAGAAATGATGAGAGGTACTCTTTATTTTTGGAACTCAAACCAAATATCATCAATTAGAAAAGCAAATCAAGATGGAGGACTCCACTAATTGTTGGAAATGAATGAATTCATGTTATAGAAGGTTCGTGGGCATCGTTTTTATAATAAATATTGTCGTTAATAAAGACACAAAATATAATTTCATGGTCATAAAATGAAAAATATTCCTTGCAACGACGAGCGGAGCCTAATTAGCTTGAGGTGATAACAAAGACTCATACTTCAAGAATTAAATGACTTCACATTTGCACGAAATGCAAACCAAGATGAATGTTGCTTTTGCTGATGGAAAGTAAGTAGATTTAGAGTAACAATGGTGTTTAGATTTGATTGATTGAATTAATATTCTATGTCGTTTTGCCACATATGTTAATTTCATCATCAATGTATCAAAATGTGTTCTTGGAATCAAAAGAGGAGCCCAGCTAAGTAGAAATGATGAGAAGTACTCTTTTTTTGGAACTCAACCAAATATTATCAATAAGAAAAGCAAAACAAGATGGAGGACTCCACTATTTGTTTCAATTGAATGAATTCATGTTATAGAAGGTTCATGGGCATCATTTTAAGAATAAATATAGTCATTAATAAAGACACAAAAGATAATTTCATGGAAATGACATGAAAAATACACCTTACAACGACGAGCGGAGCCTAATTAGCTTGAGGTGATAAGAAAGACTCATAATTCAAGAATTAAATGACTTCACATTTGCATGAAATCCAAACCAAGATGAATGATTGCTTTTGCTGATGGAGGTAAGTTGAGTTAGTGTTTCAATGGTGTTTAGATTTGATTGATTGAATTAATATTCTAGGTCATTTTGCCACATATGTTAATTTCATCATCAATGTATCAAAATGTGTTCTTGGAATAAAAAGAGGCGCCTAGCTAAGTAGAAATGATGGGAGGTACTCTTTATTTTGGGACTCAACCAAATATTATCAATAAGAAAAGCAAATCAAGATGGAGGACTCCACTATTTGTTTCAATTGAATGAATTCATGCTATAGAAGGTTCATGGGCATCATTTTTATAATAAATATAGTCGTTAATAAAGACACAAAAGATAATTTCATCGTCATGACATGAGAAATAGTCATTGCAACGACGAGCGGAGCCTAATTAGCTTGAGGTGATAACAAAGACTCATAATTCAGGAATTAAATGACTTCACATTTGCAGGAAATGCAACCCAAGATGAATGATTGCTTTTGCTGATGGAAGTAAGCAGATTTAGGGTAACAATGGTGTTTAGATTTGATTGATTGAAGTAATATTCTAGGTTGTTTTACCATATCTGTTAATTTCATCATCAATGTATCAAAATGTATTTTTGGAATCAAAAGAGGAGCCCTGCTAACTAGAAATCATGAGAGGTACTTTTTATTTTGGATCCCAACTAATTATTATCAATAAGAAAAGCAAATCAAGATGGAGGACTCCACTATTTGTTGGAAATGAATGAATTCATGTTATAGAAGGTTTATGGGCATCGTTTTTATAATAAATATAGTCGGTAATAAAGATACAAAAGATAATTTCATGGTCATTATAGGAAAAATAGACCTTATAACGACGAGCGGAGACTAATTAGCTTGATCTGATAACAAAGTCTCTTTATTTTGTTAATTACACGGTTACACATTTGGAGGAAATGCAAACCAAGATGAATGATTGCTTTCGCTGATGGAAGTACGTAGATTTAGAGTAACAATGGTGTTTAGATTTGATTGATTGAATTAATATTCTAGGTCGTTTTGCCACATATGTTAATTTCATCATCAATGTATCAAAATGTGTTCTTGGAATCAAATGAGGAGTCCTGTTAAGTAGAAATGATGAGAGGTACTCTTTATTTTGGAACTCAACCAAATATCATCAATTAGAAAAGCAAATCAAGATGGAGGACTCCACTAATTGTTGGAAATGAATGAATTCATGTTATAGAAGGTTCGTGGGCATCGTTTTTATAATAAATATTGTCGTTAATAAAGACACAAAAGATAATTTCATGGTCATAAAATGAAAAATATTCCTTGCAATGACGAGCGGAGCCTAATTAGCTTGAGGTGATAACAAAGACTCATACTTCAAGAATTAAATGACTTCACATTTGCACGAAATGCAAACCAAGATGAATGTTGCTTTTGCTGATGGAAGTAAGTAGATTTAGAGTAACAATGGTGTTTAGATTTGATTGATTGAATTAATATTCTATGTTGTTTTGCCACATATGTTAATTTCATCATCAATGTATCAAAATGTGTTCGTGGAATCAAAAGAGGAGCCCAGCTAAGTAGAAATGATGAGAGGTACTCTTTTTTTGGAACTCAACCAAATATTATCAATAAGAAAAGCAAAACAAGATGGAGGACTCCACTATTTGTTTCAATTGAATGAATTCATGTTATAGAAGGTTCATGGGCATCATAATTATAATAAATATAGTCATTAATAAAGACACAAAAGATAATTTCATCGACATGACATGAAAAATAGACCTTGCAACGATGAGCGGAGCCTAATTAGCTTGAGGTGATAACAAAGACTCATAATTCAAGAATTAAATGACTTCACATTTGCAGGAAATGCAAACCTAGATGAATGATTGCCTTTGCTGATGGAGGTATGTTGAGTTAGAGTTTCGATGGTGTTTAGATTTGATTGATTGAATTAATATTCTTGGTCGTTTTGCCACATATGTTAATTTCATCATCAATGTATCAAAATGTGTTCTTGGAATAAAAAGAGGCACCTAGCCATGTAGAAATGATGGGAGGTACTCTTTATTTTGGAACTCAACCACATATTATCAATAAGAAAAGCAATTCAAGATGGAGGACTCCACTATTTGTTTCAATTGAATGAATTCATGTTATAGAAGGTTCATGGGCATCATTTTTATAATAAATATAGTCATTAATAAAGACACAAAAGATAATTTCATGGTCATGACATGAAACATTGTGCTTGCAATGACGAGCGGAGCCTAATTAGCATGAGGTGATAACAAAGACTCATAATTCAGGAATTAAATGACTTCACATTTGCACGAAATGCAAACCAAGATGAATGATTGCTTTTGCTGATGGAAGTAAGAAGATTTAGGGTAACAATGGTGTTTAGATTTGATTGATTGAATTAATATTCTAGGTCGTTTTGCCATATATGTTAATTTCATCATCAATGTATCAAAATGTGTTCTTGGAATCAAATGAGGAGTGCAGCTAAGTAGAAATGATGAGAGGTACTCTTTATTTTGGAACTCAACCAAATATTCTCAATAAGAAAAGCAATTCAAGATGGTGGTCTCCACAATTTGTTTCAATCGAATGAATTCATGTTATAGAAGGTTCATGGGCATCGTTTTTATAATAAATATAGTCGTTAATAAAGACATAAAAGAAAATTTCAAGGTCATTACATGAAAAATAGTCCTTGTAACTACGAGCGGATCCTAATTAGCTTGAGGTAATAAGAAAGTCTCACTATTTAGGAATTAAACAACTTCACATTAGCACAAAATGCAAACTAAGATGAATTATTGCTTTCGCTGTTGGTAGTTAGAATATTTAGAGTTTCAATGGTGTTTAGATTTGATTGATTGATTGAATTAATATTCTAGGTTGTTTTACAATATATGTTAATTTCATCATCAATGTATCAAAATGTATTTTTGGAATCAAAAGAGGAGCCCTGCTAACTTGAAATGATGAGAGGAACTTTTTATTTTGGATCCCAACTAATTATTATCAATAAGAAAAGCAAATCAAGATGGAGGACTCAACTATTTGTTGGAAATGAATGAATTCATGTTATAGAAGGTTCACGGGCATCATTTTTATAATAAATATAGTCATTCATAAAGACACAAAAGATAATTTCATGGACATGACATGAAAAATAGACCTTGCAACAACGAGCGGAGCCTAATTAGCTTGAGGTGATAACAAAGGCTCATAATTCAAGATTTAAATGACTTCACATTTGCATGAAATCCAAACCAAGATGAATGATTGCTTTTGCTGATGGAGGTAAGTTGAGTTAGTGTTTCAATGGTGTTTAGATTTGATTGATTGAATTAATATTCTAGGTCGTTTTGCCACATATGTTAATTTCATCATCAATGTATCAAAATGTGTTCTTGGAATAAAAAGAGGCGCCCAGCTAAGTAGAAATGATGGGAGGTACTCTTTATTTTGGGACTCAACCAAATATTATCAATAAGAAAAGCAAATCAAGATGGAGGACTCCACTATTAGTTTCAATTGAATGAATTCATGCTATAGAAGGTTCATGGGCATCATTTTTATAATAAATATAGTCGTTAATAAAGACACAAAAGATAATTTCATCGTCATGACATGAGAAATAGTCCTTGCAACGACGAGCGGAGCCTAATTAGCTTGAGGTGATAACAAAGACTCATAATTTAGGAATTAAATGACTTCACATTTGCAGGAAATGCAACCCAAGATGAATGATTGCTTTTGCTGATGGAAGTAAGCAGATTTAGGGTAACAATGGTGTTTAGATTTGATTGATTGAATTAATATTCTAGGTTGTTTTACCATATCTGTTAATTTCATCATCAATGTATCAAAATGTATTTTTGGAATCAACAGAGGAGCCCTGCTAACTAGAAATGATGAGAGGTACTTTTTATTTTGGATCCCAACTAATTATTATCAATAAGAAAAGCAAATCAAGATGGAGGACTCCACTATTTGTTGGAAATGAATGAATTCATGTTATAGAAGGTTCACGGGCATCATTTTTATAATAAATATAGTCATTCATAAAGACACAAAAGATAATTTCATGGACATGACATGAAAAATAGACCTTGCAACAACGAGCGGAGCCTAATTAGCTTGAGGTGATAACAAAGGCTCATAATTCAAGATTTAAATGACTTCACATTTGCATGAAATCCAAACCACGATGAATGATTGCTTTTGCTGATGGAGGTAAGTTGAGTTAGTGTTTCAATGGTGTTTAGATTTGATTGATTGAATTAATATTCTAGGTCGTTTTGCCACATATGTTAATTTCATCATCAATGTATCAAAATGTGTTCTTGGAATAAAAAGAGGCGCCTAGCTAAGTAGAAATGATGGGAGGTACTCTTTATTTTGGGACTCAACCAAATATTATCAATAAGAAAAGCAAATCAAGATGGAGGACTCCACTATTAGTTTCAATTGAATGAATTCATGCTATAGAAGGTTCATGGGCATCATTTTTATAATAAATATAGTCGTTAATAAAGACACAAAAGATAATTTCATCGTCATGACATGAGAAATAGTCCTTGCAACGATGAGCGGAGCCTAATTAGCTTGAGGTGATAACAAAGACTCATAATTCAGGAATTAAATGACTTCACATTTGCAGGAAATGCAACCCAAGATGAATGATTGCTTTTGCTGATGAAAGTAAGCAGATTTAGGGTAACAATGGTGTTTAGATTTGATTGATTGAATTAATATTCTAGGTTGTTTTACCATATCTGTTAATTTCATCATCAATGTATCAAAATGTATTTTTGGAATCAACAGAGGAGCCCTGCTAACTAGAAATGATGAGAGGTACTTTTTATTTTGGATCCCAACTAATTATTATCAATAAGAAAAGCAAATCAAGATGGAGGACTCCACTATTTGTTGGAAATGAATGAATTCATGTTATAGAAGGTTCATGGGCATCGTTTTTATAATAAATATAGTCGTTAATAAAGATACAAAAGATAATTTCATGGTCATTATAGGAAAAATAGACCTTGTAACGACGAGCGGAGCCTAATTAGCTTGATCTGATAACAAAGTCTCTTTATTTTGTTAATTACACGGTTACACATTTGGACGAAATGCAAACCAAGATGAATGATTGCTTTCGCTGATAGAAGTACGTAGATTTAGAGTAACAATGGTGTTTAGATTTGATTGATTGAATTAATATTCTAGGTCGTTTTGCCACATATGTTAATTTCATCATCAATGTATCAAAATGTGTTCTTGGAATCAAATGAGGAGTCCTGTTAAGTAGAAATGATGAGAGGTACTCTTTATTTTGGAACTCAACCAAATATCATCAATTAGAAAAGCAAATCAAGATGGAGGACTCCACTAATTGCTGGAAATGAATAAATTCATGTTATAGAAGGTTCATGGGCATCGTTTTTATAATAAATATTTTCGTTAATAAAGACACAAAAGATAATTTCATGGTCATAAAATGAAAAATATTCCTTGCAACGACGAGCGGAGCCTAATTAGCTTGTGGTGATAACAAAGACTAATACTTAAAGAATTAAATGACTTCACATTTGCATGAAATGCAAACCAAGATGAATGTTGCTTTTGCTGATGGAAGTAAGTAGATTTAAAGTAACAAGGGTATTTAGATTTGATTGATTGAATTAATATTCTATGTCGTTTTGCCACATATGTTAATTTCATCATCAATGTATCAAAATGTGTTCTTGGAATCAAAAGAGGAGCCCAGCTAAGTAGAAATGATGAGAGGTACTCTTTTTTTGGAAGTCAACCAATTATTATCAATAAGAAAAGCAAAACAAGATGGAGGACTCCATTATTTGTTTCAATTGAATGAATTCATTTTATAGAAGGTTCATGGGCATCATTTTTATAATAAATATAGTCATTAATAAAGACACAAAAGATAATTTCATGGACATGACATGAAAAATAGACCTTGCAACGATGAGCGGAGCCTAATTAGCTTGAGGTGATAACAAAGACTCATAATTCAAGAATTAAATGACTTCACATTTGCAGGAAATGCAAACCTAGATGAATGATTGCTTTTGCTGATGGAGGTATGTTGAGTTAGAGTTTCGATGGTGTTTAGATTTGATTGATTGAATTAATATTCTAGGTCGTTTTGCCACATTTGTGAATTTCATCATCAAAGTATCAAAATGTGTTCTTGGAATCAAAAGAGGAGCCCAGCTAAGTAGAAATGATGGGAGGTACTCTTTATTTTGGAACTCAACCAAATATTATCAATAAGAAAAGCAAATCAAGTTGGAGGACTCCACTATTTGTTTCAATCGAATGAATTCATGTTATAGAAGGTTCATGGGCATCGTTTTCATAATAAATATAGTCGTTAATAAAGACACAAAAGAAAATCTCATAGTCATTACATGAGAAATAGTCGTTGTAACGACGAGCGGAGCTTAATTAGCTTGAGGTAATAAGAAAGTCTCATTATTTCGGAATTAAACAACTTCACATTAGCACAAAATGCAAACTAAGATGAATTATTGCTTTCGCTGTTGGTAGTTAGAAGATTTAGAGTTTCAATGGTGTTTAGATTTGATTAATTGAATTAATATTCTAGGTTGTTTTGCCACTTATGTTCATTTCATCATCAATGTATCAAAAGGTGTTTTTGGAATCAAAAGAGGAGCCCGACTAACTAGAAATGATGAGAGGTACAATTTATTTTGAAACCCATCTAATTATTATCAATAAGAAAAGCAAATCAAGATGGAGGACTCCACTATTTGTTGGAAATGAATGAATTCATGTTATAGAAGGTTCATGGGCATCAATTTTATAATAAATATAGTCATTAATAAAGACACAAAAGATAATTTCATGGACATGACATGAAAAATAGACCTTGCAACAACGAGCGGAGCCTAATTAGCTTGAGGTGATAACAAAGACTCATAATTCAGGAATTAAATGACTTCACATTTGCAGGAAATGCAACCCAAGATGAATGATTGCTTTTGCTGATGGAAGTAAGCAGATTTAGTGTAACAATGGTGTTTAGATTTGATTGATTGAATTAATATTCTAGGTTGTTTTACCATATCTGTTAATTTCATCATGAGTGTATCAAAATGTATTTTTGGAATCAAAAGAGGAGCCCTGCTAACTAGAAATCATGAGAGGTACTTTTTATTTTGGATCCCAACTAATTATTATCAATAAGAAAAGCAAATCAAGATGGAGGACTCCACTATTTGTTGGAAATGAATGAATTCATGTTATAGAAGGTTTATGGGCATCGTTTTTATAATAAATATAGTCGTTAAGAAAGATACAAAAGATAATTTCATGGTCATTATAGGAAAAATAGACCTTGTAACGACGAGCGGAGCCTAATTAGCTTGATCTGATAACAAAGTCTCTTTATTTTGTTAATTACACGGTTACACATTTGGAGGAAATGCAAACCAAGATGAATGATTGCTTTCGCTGATGGAGTACGTAGATTTAGAGTAACAATGGTGTTTAGATTTGATTGATTGAATTAATATTCTAGGTCGTTTTGCCACATATGTTAATTTCATCATCAATGTATCAAAATGTGTTCTTGGAATCAAATGAGGAGTCCTGTTAAGTAGAAATGATGAGAGGTACTCTTTATTTTGGAACTCAACCAAATATCATCAATTAGAAAAGCAAATCAAGATGGAGGACTCCACTAATTGTTGGAAATGAATGAATTCATGTTATAGAAGGTTCGTGGGCATCGTTTTTATAATAAATATTGTCGTTAATAAAGACACAAAAGATAATTTCATGGTCATAAAATGAAAAATATTCCTTTGCAACGACGAGCGGAGCCTAATTAGCTTGAGGTGATAACAAAGACTCATACTTCAAGAATTAAATGACTTCACATTTGCACGAAATGCAAACCAAGATGAATGTTGCTTTTGCTGATGGAAGTAAGTAGTAGATTTAGAGTAACAATGGTGTTTAGATTTGATTGATTGAATTAATATTCTAGGTCATTTTGCCACATATGTTAATTTCATCATCAATGTATCAAAATGTGTTCTTGGAATAAAAAGAGGCGCCTAGCTAAGTAGAAATGATGGGAGGTACTCTTTATTTTGGGAATCAACCAAATATTATCAATAAGAAAAGCAAATCAAGATGGAGGACTCCACTATTAGTTTCAATTGAATGAATTCATGCTATAGAAGGTTCATGGGCATCATTTTTATAATAAATATAGTCGTTAATAAAGACACAAAAGATAATTTCATCGTCATGACATGAGAAATAGTCCTTGCAACGATGATCGGAGCCTAATTAGCTTGAGGTGATAACAAAGACTCATAATTCAGGAATTAAATGACTTCACATTTGCAGGAAATGCAACCCAAGATGAATGATTGCTTTTGCTGATGGAAGTAAGCAGATTTAGGGTAACAATGGTGTTTAGATTTGATTGATTGAATTAATATTCTAGGTTGTTTTACCATATCTGTTAATTTCATCATCAATGTATCAAAATGTATTTTTGGAATCAACAGAGGAGCCCTGCTAACTAGAAATGATGAGAGGTACTTTTTATTTTGGATCCCAACTAATTATTATCAATAAGAAAAGCAAATCAAGATGGAGGACTCCACTATTTGTTGGAAATGAATGAATTCATGTTATAGAAGGTTCACGGGCATCATTTTTATAATAAATATAGTCATTCATAAAGACACAAAAGATAATTTCATGGACATGACATGAAAAATAGACCTTGCAACAACGAGCGGAGCCTAATTAGCTTGAGGTGATAACAAAGACTCATACTTCAAGAATTAAATGACTTCACATTTGCACGAAATGCAAACCAAGATGAATGTTGCTTTTGCTGATGGAAGTAAGTAGATTTAGAGTAACAATGGTGTTTAGATTTGATTGATTGAATTAATATTCTAGGTCATTTTGCCACATATGTTAATTTCATCATCAATGTATCAAAATGTGTTCTTGGAATAAAAAGAGGCGCCTAGCTAAGTAGAAATGATGGGAGGTACTCTTTATTTTGGGAATCAACCAAATATTATCAATAAGAAAAGCAAATCAAGATGGAGGACTCCACTATTAGTTTCAATTGAATGAATTCATGCTATAGAAGGTTCATGGGCATCATTTTTATAATAAATATAGTCGTTAATAAAGACACAAAAGATAATTTCATCGTCATGACATGAGAAATAGTCCTTGCAACGATGATCGGAGCCTAATTAGCTTGAGGTGATAACAAAGACTCATAATTCAGGAATTAAATGACTTCACATTTGCAGGAAATGCAACCCAAGATGAATGATTGCTTTTGCTGATGGAAGTAAGCAGATTTAGGGTAACAATGGTGTTTAGATTTGATTGATTGAATTAATATTCTAGGTTGTTTTACCATATCTGTTAATTTCATCATCAATGTATCAAAATGTATTTTTGGAATCAACAGAGGAGCCCTGCTAACTAGAAATGATGAGAGGTACTTTTTATTTTGGATCCCAACTAATTATTATCAATAAGAAAAGCAAATCAAGATGGAGGACTCCACTATTTGTTTGAAATGAATGAATTCATGTTATAGAAGGTTCATGGGCATCGTTTTTATAATAAATATAGTCGGTAATAAAGATACAAAAGATAATTTCATGGTCATTATAGGAAAAATAGACCTTATAACGACGAGCGGAGACTAATTAGCTTGATCTGATAACAAAGTCTCTTTATTTTGTTAATTACACGGTTACACATTTGGACGAAATGCAAACCAAGATGAATGATTGCTTTCGCTGATGGAAGTACGTAGATTTAGAGTAACAATGGTGTTTAGATTTGATTGATTGAATTAATATTCTAGGTCGTTTTGCCCACATATGTTAATTTTCATCATCAATGTATCAAAATGTGTTCTTTGGAATCAAATGAGGAGTCCTGTTAAGTAGAAATGATGAGAGGTACTCTTTATTTTTGGAACTCAACCAAATATCATCAATTAGAAAAGCAAATCAAGATGGAGGACTCCACTAATTGTTGGAAATGAATGAATTCATGTTATAGAAGGTTCGTGGGCATCGTTTTTATAATAAATATTGTCGTTAATAAAGACACAAAAGATAATTTCATGGTCATAAAATGAAAAATATTCCTTGCAACGACGAGCGGAGCCTAATTAGCTTGAGGTGATAACAAAGACTCATACTTCAAGAATTAAATGACTTCACATTTGCACGAAATGCAAACCAAGATGAATGTTGCTTTTGCTGATGGAAGTAAGTAGATTTAGAGTAACAATGGTGTTTAGATTTGATTGATTGAATTAATATTCTAGGTCATTTTGCCACATATGTTAATTTCATCATCAATGTATCAAAATGTGTTCTTGGAATAAAAAGAGGCGCCTAGCTAAGTAGAAATGATGAGAGGTACTCTTTTTTTGGAAGTCAACCAATTATTATCAATAGCTTTTGCTGATGGAAGTAAGTAGATTTAGTGTTTCAATGGTGTTTAGATTTGATTCATTGAATTAATATTCTAGGTCGTTTTGCCACATATTAATTTCATCATCAATGTATCAAAATGTTTTCTTGGAATCAAATGAGGAGTCCAGCTAAGTAGAAATGATGTGAGGTACTCTTTATTTTGGAAGTCAACCAAATATTATCAATAAGAAAAGCAAATCAAGATGGAGGACTCCACTATTTGTTGGAAATGAATGAATTCATGTTATAGAAGGTTCATGGGCATCGTTTTTATAATAAATATAGCCGTTAATAAAGACACAAACGATAATTTCATGGTCATGACATGAAAAATAGAACTTGCAACGACGAGCGGAGCCTAATTAGCTTGAGGTAATAACAAAGTCTCATTATTTAGGAATTAAACAACTTCACATTAGCACAAAATGCAAACTAAGATGAATTACTGCTTTCGCTATTGGTAGTTAGAAGATTTAGAGTTTCAATGGTGTTTAGATTTGATTGATTGAAATAATATTCTAGGTTATGTTACCATATATGTTAATTTCATCATCAATGTATCAAAATGTATTTTTGGAATCAAAACAGGAGCCCTGCTAACTAGAAATGATGAGAGGTACTCTTTATTTTGGAAGTCAACCAAATATTGTCAATAAGAAAAGCAAATCAAGATGGAGGACTCCACTATTTTTTGGAAATGAATGAATTCATGTTATAGAAGTTTCATGGGCATCTTTTTTATAATAAATATAGTCGTTAATAAAGACACAATGGATAATTTAATGGTCATGACATGAAAAATAGTCCTTGCAACGACGAGCGGAGCCTAATTAGCTTTAGGTTATAAGAAAGTCTCATTATTTAGGAATTAAACAGCTTCACATTAGCACAAAATGCAAACGAAGATGAATAATTGCTTTCGCTGTTGGTAGTTAGAAGATTTTGTGTTTCAATGGTGTTTAGATTTGATTGATTGAATTAATATTCTAGGTCGTTTTGCCACATATGTTAATTTCATCATCAATGTATCAAAATGCGTTATTGGAATCAAAAGAGGAGCCCAGCTAAGTAGAAATGATGAGAGGTGCTCTTTATTTTCCAACTCAACCAAATATTATCAATAAGAAAAGCAAAACAAGATGGAGGACTCCACTATTAGTTTCAATTGAATCAATTCATGTTATAGAAGGTTCATGGGCATCATTTTTATAATAAATATAGTCGTTAATAAAGACACAAAAGATAATTTCATTGTCATGACATCAGAAATAGTCCTTGCAACAACGAGCGGAACCTAATTAGCTTGAGGTGATAACAAAGACTCATAATCCAGGAATTAAATGACTTCACATTTGCATGAAATGCAAACCTAGATGAATGATTGCTTTTGCTGATGGATGTAAGTTGAGTTAGAGTTTCGTTGGTGTTTAGATTTGACTGATTGAATTAATATTCTAGGTCGTTTTGCCACATATGTGAATTTCATCATCAATGTAACAAAATGTGTTCTTGGAATCAAAAGAGGAGCCCAGCTAAGTATAAATGATGGCAGGTACTCTTTATTTTGGAACTCAACAAAATATTATCAATAAGAAAAGCAAATCAAGATGGAGGACTCCACTATTTCTTTCAATTGAATGAATTCATGTTATTGGGTTCATGGGCATCGTTTTTATAATAAATATAGTCGTTAATAAAGACACAAAAGAAAATCTCATGGTCATTACATGAAAAATAGTCGTTGTAACGACTAGCGGAGCCTAATTAGCTTGAGGTAATAAGAAAGTCCCATTATCTAGGAATTAAACAACTTCACATTAGCACAAAATGCAAACTAAGATGAATTATTGCTTTCGCTGTTGGTAGTTAGAAGATTTCGAGTTTCAATGGTGTTTAGATTTGATTGATTGAATTAATATTCTAGGTTGTTTTGCCGTATATGTTAATTTCATCATCAATGTATCAAAATGTGTTTTTGGAATCAAAAGAGGAGCCCTACTAACTAGAAATGATGAGAGGTACTCTTTAGTTTAAAACCCATCTAATTATTATCAATAAGAAAAGCAAATCAAGATGGAGGACTCCACTATTTGTTGGAAATGAATGAGTTCATGTTATAGAAAGTTCATGGGCATCATTTTTATAATAAATATAGTCGTTAATAAAGACACAAAAGAAAATTTCATGGCCATTACATGAAAAATAGTCCTTCTAACGACGAGCGGAGCCTAATTAGCTTTAGGTGATAAGAAAGTCTCATTATTTTGGAATTAAACAGCTTCACATTAGTACAAAATGCAAAGCTAGATGAATTATTGCTTTCACTGATGGTAGTTAGTAGATTTAAAGTTTAAATGGTATTTAGATTTGATTTATTGAATTAATATTCTATGTCGTTTGGCCACATATGTTAATTTCATCATCAATGTATCAAAATGTGTTCTTGGAATCCAAAGAGGAGCCCAGCTAAGTAGAAATGATGAGAGGTACTCTTTTTTTGGAACTCAACCACATATTATCAATAAGAAAAGCAAAACAAGATGGAGGACTCCACTATTAGTTTCAATTGAATGAATTCATGTTATAGAAGGTTCATGGGCTTCATTTTTATAATAAATATAGTCATTAATAAGACACAAAAGATAATTTCATGGTCATGACATGAAAAATAGTCCTTGTAACGACGAGCGGAGCCTAATTAGCTTGAGGTGGTAACAAAGACTCATAATTCAAGAATTAAATGACTTCACATTTGCCTGAAATGCAAACCAAGATGAATGATTGCTTTTGCTGATAGAGGTAAGTTGAGTTAGTGTTTCAATGGTGTTTAGATTTGATTGATTGAATTAATATTCTAGGTCGTTTTGCCACATATGTTAATTTCATCATCAATGTATCAAAATGTGTTCTTGGAATCAAAAGAGGCGCCCAGCTAAGTAGAAATGATGGGAGGTACTCTTTATTTTGGGACTTAACCAAATATTATCAATAAGAAAAGCAAATCAAGATGGAGGACTCCACTATTTGTTTCAATTGAATGAATTCATGTTATAGAAGGTTCATGGGCATCATTTTTATAATAAATAGTCATTAAAAAAGACACAAAGGATAATTTCTTGGTCATGACATGAAAAATTGTGCTTGCAATGACGAGCGGAGCCTAATTAGCATGACGTGATAACAAAGACTCATAATTCAGGAATTAAATGACTTCACATTTGCACGAAATTCAAACCAAGATGAATGATTGCTTTTGCTGATGGAAGTAAGTAGATTTAGAGTAACAATGGTGTTTAGATTTGATTCATTGAACTAATATTCTAGGTCGTTTTGCCACATATGTTCATTTCATCATCAATGTATCAAAATGTTTTCTTGGAATCAAATGAGGAGTCCAGCTAAGTAGAAATGATGTGAGGTACTCTTTATTTTGGAAGTCAACCAAATATTATCAATAAGAAAAGCAAATCAAGATGGAGGACTCCACTATTTGTTGGAAATGAATGAATTCATGTTATAGAACGTTCATGGGCATCGTTTTTATAATAAATATAGCCGTTAATAAAGACACAAACGATAATTTCATGGTCATGACATGAAAAATAGTCCTTGCAACGACGAGCGGAGCCTAATTAGCTTGAGGTGATAAGAAAGTCTCATTATTTAGGAATTAAACAGCTTCACATTAGCACAAAATGCAAACCAAGATGAATTATTGCTTTCACTGATGGTAGTTAGTAGATTTAGAGTTTCAATGGTGTTTAGGTTTGATTGATTGAATTAATATTCTAGGTCGTTTTGCCACATATTTTAATGTCATCATCAATGTATCAAAATGTGTTAGTGGAATCAAAAGAGGAGCCCAGCTAAGTAGAAATGATGAGAGGTACTCTTTATTTTGGAACTCTACCAAATATTATCAATAAGAAAAGCAAAACAAGATGGAGGACTCCACTATTAGTTTCAATTGAATCAATTCATTTTATAGAAGGTTCATGGGCATCATTTTTATAATAAATATAGTCGTTAATAAAGACACAAAAGATCATTTCATTGTCATGACATGAGAAATAGTCCTTGCAACGACGAGCGGAGCCTAATTAGCTTGAGGTGATAACAAAGACTCATAATCCAGGAATTAAATGACTTCACATTTGCATGAAATGCAAACCTAGATGAATGATATCTTTTGCTGATGGAGGTAAGTTGAGTTAGAGTTTCGATGGTGTTTAGATTTGATTGATTGAATTAATATTCTAGGTCATTTTGCCACATATGTTAATTTCATCATCAATGTATCAAAATGTGTTCTTGGAATAAAAAGAGGCGCCTAGCTAAGTAGAAATGTTGGGAGGTACTATTTATTTTGGGACTCAACCAAATATTATCAATAAGAAAAGCAATTCAAGATGGAGGACTCCACTATTTCTTTCAATTGAATGAATTCATGTTATAGAAGGTTCATGGGCATCGTTTTTATAATAAATATAGTCGTTAACAAAGACACAAAAAAACATTTCTTTGTCATTACATGAAAAATAGTCGTTGTAACGACGAGCGGAGCCTAATTAGCTTGAGGTAATAACAAAGTCTCATTATTTAGGAATTAAACAACTTCACATTAGCACAAAATGCAAACTAAGATGAATTATTGCTTTCGCTGTTGGTAGTTAGAAGATTTAGAGTTTCAATGGTGTTTAGATTTGATTGATTGAAATAATATTCTAGGTTGTGTTACCATATATGTTAATTTCATCATCAATGTATCAAAATGTATTTTTGGAATCAAAACAGGAGCCCTGCTAACTAGAAATGATGAGAGGTACTTTTTATTTTGGTTCCCAACTAATTATTATTAATAAGAAAATCAAATCAAGATGGAGGACTCCACTATTTTTTGGAAATGAATGAATTCATGTTATAGAAGGTCATGGGCATCGTTTTTATAATAAATATAGTCGTTAATAAAGGCACAAAAGATAATTTCATGGTCATATAATGAAAAATATTCCTTGCAACGACGAGCGGAGCCTAATTAGCTTGATGTGATAACAAAGACTCATACTTCAAGAATTAAATGACTTCACATGTGCACGAAATTCAAACATAGATGAATGATTGCTTTTGCTGATGGAAATAAGTATATTTAGAGTAACAATGGTGTTTAGATTTGATTCATTGAATTAATATTCTAGGTCGTTTTGCCACATATGTTCATTTCATCATCAATGTATCAAAATGTTTTCTTGGAATCAAATGAGGAGTCCAGCTAAGTAGAAATGATGTGAGGTACTCTTTATTTTGGAAGTCAACCAAATATTATCAATAAGAAAAGCAAATCAAGATGGAGGACTCCACTATTTGTTGGAAATGAATGAATTCATGTTATAGAAGGTTCATGGGCATCGTTTTTATAATAAATATAGCCGTTAATAAAGACACAAACGATAATTTCATGGTCATGACATGAAAAATAGTCCTTGCAACGACGAGCGGAGCCTAATTAGCTTGAGGTGATAAGAAAGTCTCATTATTTAGGAATTAAACAGCTTCACATTAGCACAAAATGCAAACCAAGAAGAATTATTGCTTTCACTGATGGTAGTTAGTAGATTTAGAGTTTCAATGGTGTTTAGGTTTGATTGATTGAATTAATATTCTAGGTCGTTTTGCCACAAATTTTAATGTCATCATCAATGTATCAAAATGTGTTAGTGGAATCAAAAGAGGAGCCCAGCTAAGTAGAAATGTTGAGAGGTACTCTTTATTTTGGAACTCAAACAAATATTATCAATAAGAAAAGCAAAACAAGATGGAGGACTGCACTATTAGTTTCAATTGAATGAATTCATGTTATAGAAGGTTCATGGGCATCATTTTTATAATAAATACAGTCGTTAATAAAGACACAAAAGATAATTTCATTGTCATGACATGAGAAATAGTCCTTGCAACGACGAGCGGAGCCTAATTAGCTTGAGGTGAGAACAAAGACTCATAATTCAGGAATTAAATGACTTCACATTTGCAGGAAATGCAAACCTAGATGAGTGATTGCTTTTGCTGATGGAGGTAAGTTGAGTTAGAGTTTCGATGGTGTTTAGATTTGACTGATTGAATTAATATTCTAGGTCGTTTTGCCACATATGTGAATTTCATCATCAATGTAACAAAATGTGTTCTTGGAATCGAAAGAGGAGCCCAGCTAAGTAGAAATGATGGCAGGTACTCTTTATTTTGGAACTCAACAAAATATTATCAATAAGAAGAGCAAATCAAGATGGAGGACTCCACTATTTCTTTCAATTGAATGAATTCATGTTATAGAGGGTTCATGGGCATCGTTTTTATAATAAATATAGTCGTTAATAAAGACACAAAAGAAAATCTCATGGTCATTACATGAAAAATAGTCGTTGTAACGACGAGCGGAGCCTAATTAGCTTGAGGTAATAAGAAAGTCTCATTATTTAGGAATTAAACAACTTCACATTAGCACAAAATGCAAACGAAGATGAATTATTGCTTTCGTTGTTGGTAGTTAGAAGATTTCGAGTTTCAATGGTGTTTAGATTTGATTGATTGAATTAATATTCTAGGTTGTTTTGCCATATATGTTAATTTCATCATCAATGTATCAAAATGTGTTTTTGGAATCAAAAGAGGAGCCCTGCTAACTAGAAATGATGAGAGGTACTCTTTATTTTGAAACCCATCTAATTATTATCAATAAGAAAAGCAAATCAAGATGGAGGACTCCACTATTTATTGGAAATGAATGAGTTCATGTTATAGAAGGTTCATGGGCATCGTTTTTATAATAAATATAGTCGTTAATAAAGACACAAAAGAAAATTTCATGGCCATTACATGAAAAATAGTCCTTGTAACGACGAGCGGAGCCTAATTAGCTTTAGGTGATAAGAAAGTCTCATTATTTTGGAATTAAACAGCTTCACATTAGTACAAAATGCAAACCTAGATGAATTATTGCTTTCACTGATGGTAGTTAGTAGATTTAAAGTTCCAATGGTGTTTAGATTTGATTTATTGAATTAATATTCTATGTTGTTTTGCCACATATGTTAATTTCATCATCAATGTATCAAAATGTGTTCTTGGAATCAAAAGAGGAGCCCAGCTAGGTAGAAATGATGAGAGGTACTCTTTTTTTGGAACTCAACCACATATTATCAATAAGAAAAGCAAAACAAGATGGAGGACTCCACTATTAGTTTCAATTGAATGAATTCATGTTATAGAAGGTTCATGGGCATCATTTTTATAATAAATATAGTCATTAATAAGACACAAAAGATAATTTCATGGTCATGACATGAAAAATAGTCCTTGTAACGACGAGCGGAGCCTAATTAGCTTGAGGTGGTAGCAAAGACTCATAATTCAAGAATTAAATGACTTCACAGTTGCCTGAAATGCAAACCAAGATGAATGATTGCTTTTGCTGATGGAGGTAAGTTGAGTTAGTGTTTCAATGGTGTTTAGATTTGATTGATTGAATTAATATTCTAGGTCGTTTTGCCACATATGTTAATTTCATCATCAATGTATCAAAATGTGTTCTTGGAATCAAAAGTGGCGCCCAGCTAAGTAGAAATGATGGGAGGTACTCTTTATTTCGGGACTCAACCAAATATTATCAATAAGAAAAGTAAATCAAGATGGAGGACTCCACTATTTCTTTCAATTGAATGAAGTCATGTTATAGAGGGTTCATGGGCATTGTTTTTATAATAAATATAGTCGTTAATAAAGACACAAAAGAAAATCTCATGGTCATTACATGAAAAATAGTCGTTGTAATCACGAGCGGAGCCTAATTAGCTTGACGTAATAAGAAAGTCTCATTATTTAGGAATTAAACAACTTTACATTAGCACAAAATGCAAACGAAGATGAATTATTGCTTTCGCTGTTGGTAGTTAGAAGATTTCGAGTTTCAATGGTGTTTAGATTTGATTGATTGAATTAATATTCTAGGTTGTTTTGCCATATATGTTAATTTTATCATCAATGTATCAAAATGTGTTTTTGCAATCAAAACAGGAGCCCTGCTAACTAGAAATGATGAGAGGTAATCTTTATTTTGAAACCCATCTAATTATTATCAATAAGAAAAGCAAATCAAGATGGAGGACTCCACTATTTGTTGGAAATGAATGAATTCATGTTATAGAAGTTTCATGGGCATCGTTTTTATAATAAATATAGTCGTTAATAAAGACACAATGGATAATTTAATGGTCATGACATGAAAAATAGTCCTTGCAACGACGACCGGAGCCTAATTAGCTTTAGGTTATAAGAAAGTCTCATTATTCAGGAATTAAACAGCTTCACATTAGCACAAAATGCAAACCAAGATGAATTCATGTTAGTTAGTAGATTTAGAGTTTCAATGGTGTTTAGGTTTGATTGATTGAATTAATATTCTAGGTCGTTCTGCCACATATGTTAATTTCATCATCAATGTATCAAAATGTGTTATTGGAATCAAAAGAGGAGCCCAGCTAAGTAGAAATGATGAGAGGTACTCTTTATTTTTTAACTCAACCAAATATTATCAATAAGAAAAGCAAAACAAGATGGAGGACTCCACTATTACTTTCAATTGAATGAATTCATGTTATAGAAGGTTCATGGGCATCATTTTTATAATAAATACAGTCGTTAATAAAGACACAAAAGATAATTTCATCATCATGACATGAGAAATAGTCCTTGCAACGACGAGCGGAGCCTAATTAGCTTGAGGTGAGAACAAAGACTCATAATTCAGGAATTAAATGACTTCACATTTGCAGGAAATGCAAACCTAGATGAGTGATTGCTTTTGCTGATGGAGGTAAGTTGAGTTAGAGTTTCGATGGTGTTTAGATTTGACTGATTGAATTAATATTCTAGGTCATTTTGCCACATATGTGAATTTCATCATCAATGTAACAAAATGTGTTCTTGGAATCAAAAGAGGAGCCCAGCGAAGTAGAAATGATGGCAGGTACTCTTTATTTTGGAACTCAACCAAATATTATCAATAAGAAAAGAAAATCAAGATGGAGGACTCCACTATTTCTTTCAATTGAATGAATTCATGTTATAGAGGGTTCATGGGCATCGTTTTTATAATAAATATAGTCGTTAATAAAGACACAAAAGAAAATCTCATGGTCATTACATGAAAAATAGTCGTTGTAACGACGAGCGGAGCCTAATTAGCTTGACGTAATAGGAAAGTCTCATTATTTAGGAATTAAACAACTTCACATTAGCACAAAATGCAAACTAAGATGAATTATTGCTTTCGCTGTTGGTAGTTAGAAGATTTCGAGTTTCAATGGTGTTTAGATTTGATTGATTGAATTAATATTCTAGGTTGTTTTGCCATATATGTTAATTTCATCATCAATGTATCAAAATGTATTTTTGGAATGAAAAGAGGAGCCCTGCTAACTAGAAATGATGAGAGGTACTCTTTATTTTGAAACCCATCTAATTATTATCAATAAGAAAAGCAAATCAAGATGGAGGACTCCACTACTTGTTGGAAATGAATGAATTCATGTTATAGATGGTTCATGGGCATCGTTTTGATAATAAATATAGTCGTTAATAAAGACACAAAAGAAAATTTCATGGCCATTACATGAAAAATAGTCCTTGTAACGACGAGCGGAGCCTAATTAGCTTTAGGTGATAGGAAATTCTCATTATTTTGGAATTAAACAGCTTCACATTAGTGCAAAATGCAAACCTAGATGAATTATTGCTTTCACTGATGGTAGTTAGTAGATTTAAAGTTTCAATGGTGTTTAGATTTGATTTATTGAATTAATATTCTATGTTGTTTTGCCACATATGTTAATTTCATCATCAATGTATCAAAATGTGTTCTTGGAATCAAAAGAGGAGCCCACCTACGAAGAAATGATGAGAGGTACTCTTTATTTTGGGACTCAACCAAATATTGTCAATAAGAAAAGCAAATCAAGATGGAGGACTCCACTATTAGTTTCAATTGAATGAATTCATGCTATAGAAGGTTCATGGGCATCATTTTTATAATAAATATAGTCGTTAATAAAGACACAAAAGATAATTTCATTGTCATGACATGAAAAATAGTCCTTGCATCGACGAGCGGAGCCTAATGAGCTTAAGGTGATAACAAAGACTCATAATTCAGGAATTAAATGACTTCACATTTGAAGGAAATGCAAACCCAGATGAATGATTGCTTTTGCTGATGGAGGTAAGTTGAGTTAGAGTTTCGATGGTCTTTAGATTTGATTGATTGAATTAATATTCTAGGTCGTTTTGCCACATATGTGAATTTCATCATCAATGTATCAAAATGTGTTCTTGGAATCAAAAGAGGAGCCCAGCTAAGTAGAAATGATGGGAGGTATTCTTTATTTTAGAATTCAACAAAATATTATCAATAAGAAAAGCAAATCAAGATGGAGGACTCGACTATTTGTTTCAATTGAATGAATTCATGTTATAAAAGGATCATGGGCATCGTTTTTATAATAAATATAGTCGTTAATGAAGACACAAAAGATAATTTCATGGTCATGACATGAAAAATAGTCCTTGCAACGACGAGCGGAGCCTAATTAGCTTGTGGTGATAACAAATACTCATAATTCAGGAATTAAATGACTTCACATTTGCATGAAATGCAAACCAAGAAGAATGATTACTTTTGCTGATGGAGGTAAGATGAGTTAGTGTTTCAATGGTGTTTAGATTTGATCGATTGAATTAATATTCTAGGTCATTTTGCCACATATGTTAATGGGCATCATTTTTATAATAAATATAGTCGTTAATGAAGACACAAAAGATAATTTCATGGTCATGACATGAAAAATAGTCGTTGCAACGACGAGCGGAGCCTAATTAGCTTGTGGTGATAACAAATACTCATAATTTAGGAATTAAACGACTTCACATTTGTATGAAATGCAAACCAAGATCAATGATTGCTTTTGCTGATGGAAGTAAGTAGATTCAGAGTTTCAATGGTGTTGAGATTTGATTGATTGAATTAATATTCTAGGTCGTTTTGCCACATATGTTAATTTCATCATCAATATATCAAAATGTGATCTTGGAATCAAAAGAGGCGGCCAGCTAAGTAGAAATGATGGGAGGTACTCTTTATTTTGGGACTCAACCAAATATTATCAATAAGAAAAGAAAATCAAGATGGAGGACTCCACTATTTGTTTCAATTGAATGAATCCATGTTATAGAAGGTTCATGGGCATCATTTTTATAATAAATATAGTCATTAATAAAGACACAAAAGATAATTTCATGGTCATGACATGAAAAATTGTCCTTGCAATGACGAGCGGAGCCTAATTAGCTTGAGGTGATAACAAAGACTCATAATTCAGGAATTAAATGACTTCACATTTGCAAGAAATGCAAACCAAGATGAATGATTACTTTTGCTGATGGAAGTAAGTAGATTTAGGGTAACAATGGTGTTTAGATCTGATTGATTGAATTAATATTCTAGGTCGTTTTGCCAAATATGTTAATTTCATCATCAATGTATCAAAATGTGTTATTGGAATCAAATGAGGAGCCCAACTAAGTAGAAATGATGAGAGGTACTCTTTCTTTTGGAACTCAACCAAATATTATCAATAAGAAAAGCAATTCAAGATCGAGGACTCCACTATTTATTTCAACTGAATGAATACATGTTATAGAAGGTTCATGGGCATCGTTTTTATAATAAATATAGTCGTTAATAAAGACACACAAGATAATTTCATGGTCATAAAATGAAAAATATTCCTTGCAACGACGAGCGGAGCCTAATTAGCTTGAGGTAATAACAAAGACTCATACTTCAAGAATTAAATGACTTCACATTTGCACAAAATGCAAACCAAGATGAATGATTGCTTTTGCTGATGGAAGTAAGTAGATTTAGAGTAACAATGGTGTTTAGATTTGATTAATTGAATTAATATTGTAGGTTGTTTTGCCACATATGTTAATTTCATCATCAATGTATCAAAATGTTTTCTTGGAATCGAATGAGGACCGCAGCTAAGAAGAAATGATGAGAGGTGCTCTTTATTTAGGAAGTCAACCAAATATTATCAATAAGAAAAGCAAATCAAGATGGAGGACTCCACTATTTGTTGGAAATGAATGAATTCATGTTATAGAAGGTTCATGGGCATCGTTTTTATAATTAATATAGTCGTTAATAAATACACAAAGGATAATTTCATGGTCATGACATGAAAAATAGTCCTTGCAACAACGAGCGGAGCCTAATTAGCTTGAGGTGATAAGAAAGTCTCATTTTTTAGGAATTAAGCAGCTTCACATTAGCACAAAATGCAAACCAAGATGAATTATTGCTTTCACTGAAGGTAGTTAGTAGATTTAGAGTTTCAATGGTGTTTAGATTTGATTGATTGAATTAATATTCTAGGTCGTTTTGCCACATATGTTAATTTCATCATCAATGTATCAAAATGTGCTCTTGGAATCAAAAGAGGAGCCCAGCTAAGTAGAAATGATGAGAGGTACTCTTTCTTTTGGAACTCAACCAAATATTATCAATAAGAAAAGCAAAACAAGTTGGAGGACTCCACTATTAGTTTCAATTGAATCAATTCATGTTATAAAAGGTTCATGGGCATCATTTTTATAATAAATATAGTCATTAATAAAGACACAAAAGAAAATATCATGGTCATTACATGAAAAATTGTCGTTGTAACGACGAGCAGAGCCTAATTAGCTTGACGTAATGAGAAAGTCTCATTATTTCAGAATTAACCAACTTCACATTAGCACAAAATGCACACTAAGATGAATTATTGCTTTCGCTGTTGGTAGTTAGTGGATTTAAAGTTTCAATCGTGTTTAGATTTGATTGACTAAATTAATATTCTATGTCGTTTTGCCACATATGTTAATTTCATCATCAATGTATCAAAATGTGTTCTTGGAATCCAAAGAGGAGCCCAGCTAAGTAGAAATGATGAGAGGTACTCTTTATTTTGGAACTCAACCAAATATTATCAATAAGAAAAGCAAAACAAGATGGAGGACTCGACTATTCGTTTCAATTGAATCAATTCATGTTATAGAAGGTTCATGGACATCATTTTTATAATAAATATAGTCGTTAATAAAGACAAAAGATAATTTCATTGTCAGGACATGAGAAATATTCCTTGCAACGACGAGCGGACCCTAATTAGCTTGAGGTGATAACAAAGACTCATAATTCAGGAATTAAATGACTTCACATTTGCATGAAATGCAAACCTAGATGAATGATTGCTTTTGCTGATGGAGGTATGTTGAGTTAGACTTTCAATGGTGTTTAGATTTCATTGATTGAATTAATATTCTAGGTCGTTTTGCCACATATGTGAATTTCATCATCAATGTATCAAAATGTGTGCTTGGAATCAAAAGAGGAGCCCAGCTAAGTAGAAATGATGGGAGGTACTCTTTATTTTGGAACTCAACCAAATATTATCAATAAGAAAAGAAAATCAAGATGGAGGACTCCACTATTTGTTTCAATTGAATGAATTCATGTTATAGAAAGTTCATGGGCATCGTTTTTATAATAAATATAGTCGTTAATAAAGACACAAAAGAAAATCTCATGGTCATTACATGAAAAATAGTTGTTGTAACGACGAGCGGAGCCTAATTAGGTAGAGCTAATAAGAAAGTCTCATTATTTCAGAATTAAACAACTTCACATTAGCAAAAAATGCAAACTAAGACGAACTATTGCTTTTGCTATTGGTAGTTAGTGGATTTAAAGTTTCAATGGTGTTTTGATTTGATTGATTGAATTAATATTCTATGTCGTTTTGCCACATATGTTAATTTCATCATCAATGTATCAAAATGTGTTCTTGGAATAAAAAGAGGTGCCCAGCTAAGTAGAAATGATGGGAAGTACTCTTTATTTTGGGACTCAACAAAATATTATCAATAAGAAAAGCAAATCAAGTTGGAGGAGTCCACTATTAGTTTTAATTGAATGAATTCATGCTATAGAAGGTTCATGGGCAACATTTTTATAATAAATATAGTCGTTAATAAAGACACAAAAGATAATTTCATTGTCATGACATGAGAAATACTCCATGCAACGACGAGCAGACCCTAATTAGCTTGAGGTGATAACATAGACTCATAATTCAGGAATTAAATGACTTCACATTTGCAAGAAATGCAAACCTAGATGAATGATTGCTTTTGCTGATGGAGGTAAGTTGAGTTAGTGTTTCGATGGTGTTTAGATTTGATTGATTGAATTAATATTCTAGGTCGTTTTGCCACATATGTGAATTTCATCATCAATGTATAAAAATGTGTTCTTGGAATCAAAAGGGGAGCCCAGCTAAGTGGAAATGATGGGAGGTACTCTTTATTTTGGAACTCAACCAAATATTATCAATAAGAAAAGCAAATCAAGATGGAGGACTCCACTATTTGTATCAATTGAATCAATTCATGTTATAGAAGGTTCATGGGCATCATTTTTATAAAAAATGTAATCGTTAATAAAGACACAAAAGAAACGTTCATGGTCATTACATGAAAAATAGTCCTTGTAACGACGAGTGGAGTTTAATTAGCTTGAGGTAATGAGAAAGTCTTATTATTTAGGAATTAAACAACTCCACATTAGCACAAAATGCAAACTAAGATGAATTATTGCTTTCGCTGTTGGTAGTTAGATGATTTAGAGTTTCAATGGTGTTTAGATTTGATTGATTGAATTAATATTCTAAGTTGTTTTACCATATATGTTAATTTCATCATCAATGTATCAAAATGTGTTTTTGGAATCAAAAGAGGAGCCCTGCTAACTACAAATGATGAGGGGTACTCTTTATTTTGGATCCCAACTAATTATTATCAATAAGAAAAGCAAATCAAGATGGAGGACTCCACTATTTGTTGGAAATGAATGAATTCATGTTATAGAAGGTTTATGGACATCATTTTTATAATAAATATAGTCGTTAATAAAGATACAAAAGATAATTTCATGGTCATTACAGGAAAAATAGACCTTGTAACAACGAGCGGAGCCTAATTAGCTTGATGTGATAACAAAGTCTCATTATTTTGGGAATTAAACGGCTTCACATTTGCACGAAATACAAACCAAGATGAATGATTGCTTTTGCTGATGGAAGTAAGTAGATTTAGAGTAACAATGGTGTTTAGATTTGATTGACTGAATTAATATTCTAGGTCGTTTTGCCACATATGTTAATTTGATCATCAATGTATCAAAATGTGTTCTTGGAATCAAATGAGGAGCCCAACTAAGTAGAAATGATGAGAGGTACTCTTTATTTTGGAACTCAACCAAATATTATCAATAAGAAAAGCAATTCAAAATGGAGGACTCCACTATTTATTTCAATTGAATGAATTCATGTTATAGAAGGTTCATGTGCATCATTTTGATAAAACATATAGTCGTTAATAAAGACACAAAAGAAAAGTTCATGGTCATTACATGAAAAATAGTCCTTGTAACGACGAGCGGAGCCTAATTAGCTTGAGGTAATAAGAAAGTCTTATTATTTAGGAATTAAACAACTCCACATTAGCACAAAATGCAAACTAAGATGAATTATTGCTTTCGCTGTTCGTAGTTAGAAGATTTAGAGTTTCAATGGTGTTTAGATTTGATTGATTGAATTAATATTCTAAGTTGTTTTACCATATATGTTAATTTCATCATCAATGTATCAAAATATGTTTTTGGAATCAAAAGAGGAGCCCTGCTAACTAGAAATGATGAGAGGTACTCTTTATTTTGGATCCCAACTAATTATTATCAATAAGAAAAGCAAATCAAGATGGAGGACTCCTCTATTTGTTGGAAATGAATGAATTCATGTTATAGAAGGTTTATGGACATCATTTTTATATTAAATATGGTCGTTAATAAAGATACAAAAGAGAATTTCATGGTCATTACAGGAAAAATAGACCTTGTAACGACGAGCGGAGCCTAATTAGCTTGATGTGATAACAAAGTCTCATTATTTTGGGAATTAAACGGCTTCACATTTGCACGAAATGCAAAGAATGATGAATGATTGCTTTTGCTGATGGAAATAAGTAGATTAAGAGTAACAATGGTGGTTAGATTTGATTGATTGAATTAATATTCTAGGTCGTTTTGCCACATATGTTAATTTGATCATCAATGTATCAAAATGTGTTCTTGGAATCTAATGAAGAGCCCAGCTAAGTAGAAATGATGAGAGGTACTCTTTATTTTGGAACTCAACCAAATATTATCAATAAGAAAAGCAATTCAAAATGGAGGACTCCACTATTTATTTCAATTGAATGAATTCATGTTATAGAAGGTTCATGGGCATCGTTTTTATAAAAAATATAGTCGTTAATAAAGACAGAAAAGAAAAGTTCATGGTCATTACATGAGAAATAGTCCTTTCAACGACGAGCGAAGCCTAATTAGCTTGAGGTGATAACAAAGACTCATAATTCAGGAATTAAATGACTTCACATTTGCACGAAATGCAAACCAAGATGAATGATTGCTTTTGCTAATGGAAGGAAGTAGATTTAGGGTAACAATGGTGTTTAGATTTGATTGATTGAATTAATATTCTATGTCGTTTTGCCACATATGTTAATTTCATCATCAATGTATCAAAATATGTTCTTGGAATCAAATGAGGAGCCCCGCTAAGTAGAAATGATGAGAGGTACTCTTTATTTTGGAACTCAACCAAATATTATCAATAAGAAAAGCAAATCAAAATGGAGGACTCCACTATTTATTTCAATTGAATGAATTCATGTTATAGAAGGTTCATGGGCATCGTTTTTATAATAAATATAGTCGTTAATAAAGACACAAAAGAAAATTTCATGGTCATTACATGAAAAATAGTCCTTGTAACGACGAGCGGAGCCTAATTAGCTTGATGTGATAACAAAGTCTCATTATTTTGGGAATTAAACCGTTTCACATTTGCACGAAATGCAAACCAAGAAGAATGATTGCTTTTGCTGATGGAAGTAAGTAGATTTAGAGTAACAATGGTATTTAAATTTGATTGATTGAATTAATATTCTAGGTCGTTTTGCCACATATGTTAATTTCATCATCAATGTATCAATATGTTTTCTTGGAATCAAATGAGGAGCCCAGCTAAGTAGAAATGATGAGAGGTACTCTTTATTTTGGAAGTCAACCATATATTATGAATAAGAAAAGCAAATCAAGATGGTGGACTCCACTATTTGTTGGAAATGAATGAATTCATGTTATAGAAGGTTCATGGGCATCGTTTTTATAATAAATATAGTCATTAATAAAGACACAAAAGATAATTTCATGGTCATAAAATGAAAAATATTCCTTGCAACAACGAGCGGAGCCTAATTAGCTTGAGGTGATAACAAAGACTCATACTTCTAGAATTAAATGACTTCACATTTGCACGAAATGCAAACCAAGATGAATGATTGCTTTTGCTGATGGAAGTAAGTAGATTTAGAGTAACAATGGTGTTTAGATTTGAATTAAATGACTTCACATTTGCATGAAATGCAAACCTAGATGAATGATTGCTTTTGCTAATGGAGGTAAGTTGAGTTAGAGTTTCGATGGTGTTTAGATTTGATTGATTGAATTAATATTCTAGGTCGTTTTGCCACATATGTTAATTTCATCATCAATGTATCAAAATGTGTTCTTGGAATAAAAAAAGGAGCCTAACTAAGTAGAAATGATGGGAGGTACTCTTTATTTTGGGACTCAACCAAATATTATCAATAAGAAAAGCAAATCAAGATGGAGGACTCACCTATTAGTTTCAATTGAATGAATTCATGCTATAGAAGGTTCATGGGCATCATTTTTATAATAAATATTGTCGTTAATAAAGACACAAAAGATAATTTCATTGTCATGACATGAGAAATAGTCTTTGCAACGACGAGCGGAGCCTAATTCGCTTAAGGTGATAACAAAGACTCATAATTCAGGAATTAAATGACCTCACATTTGCAGGAAATGCAAACTTAGATGAATGATTGCTTTTGCTGATGGAGGTAAGTTGAGTTAGAGTTTCGATGGTGTTTAGATTTGATCGATTGAATTAATATTCTAGGTCGTTTTGCCATATATGTGAATTTCATCATCAATGTATCAAAATGTGTTCTTGGAATCAAAAGAGGAGCCCAGCTAACTAGAAATGATGGGAGGTACTCTTTATTTTGGAACTCAACCAAATATTATCAATAAGAAAAGCAAATCAAGATGGAGGACTCCACTATTTGTTTCAATTGAATGAATTCATGTTATAGAAGGTTCATGGGCATCGTTTTTATAATAAATATAGTCGTTAATAAGGACACAAAAGAAAATCTCATGGTCATTATATTAAAAATAGTCGTTGTAACGAGGAGCGGAGCCTAATTAGCTTGAGGTAATAAAAAAGTCTCATTATTTCGGAATTAAACAACTTCACATTAGCACAAAATGCAAACTAAGATGAATTATTGCTTTCGCTGTTGGTAGTTAGTGGATTTAAAGTTTCAATGGTGTTTAGATTTGATTGATTGAATTAATATTCTATGTCGTTTGGCCACATATGTTAATTTCATCATCAATGTATCAAAATGTGTTCTTGGAATCCAAGGAGGAGCCCAGCTAAGTAGAAATGATGACAGGTACTCTTTTTTTTGGAACTCAACCAAATATTATCAATAAGAAAAGCAAATCAAGATGGAGGACTCCACTATTAGTTTCAATTGAATGAAATCATGCTATAGAAGGTTCATGGGCATCATTTTTATAATAAATATTGTCGTTAATAAAGACACAAAAGATAATTTCATTGTCATGACATGAGAAATAGTCCTTGCAACGACGAGCGGAGCCTAATTAGCTTGAGGTGATAACAAAGACTCATAATTCAGGAATTAAATGACTTCACATTTGCAGGAAATGCAAACCTAGATGAATGATTGCTTTTGCTGATGGAGGAAAGTTGAGTTAGAGTTTCGATGGTGTTTAGATTTGATTGATTGAATTAATATTCTAGGTCATTTTGCCACATATGTGAATTTCATCATCAATGTATCAAAATGTGTTCTTGGAATCAAAAGAGGAGCCTAGCTAAGTAGAATGATGATGGGAGGTACTCTTTATTTTGCAACTCAACAAAATATTATCAATAAGAAAAGCAAATCAAGATGGAGGACTCGACTATTTGTTTCAATTGAATGAATTCATGTTATAGAAGGATCATGGGCATCGTTTTTATAATAAATATAGTCGTTAATGAAGACGCAAAAGATAATTTCATGGTCATGACATGAAAAATAGTCCTTGCAACGACGAGCGGAGCCTAATTAGCTTGCGGTGATAACAAAGACTCATAATTCAGGAATTAAATGACTTCACATTTGTATGAAATGCAAACTAAGATGAATGATTGCTTTTGCTGATGGAGGTAAGATGAGTTAGTGTTTCAATGGTCTTTAGATTTGATCGATTGAATTAATATTCTAGGTCGTTTTGCCACATATGTTAATCTCATCATCAATGTATCAAAATGTGTTCTTGGAATCAAAAGAGGCGCCCAGCTAAGTAGAAATGATGGGAGGTACTCTTTATTTTGAGACTCAACCAAATATTACCAATAAGAAAAGCAAATCAAGATGGAGGACTCCACTATTTGTTTCAATTGAATGAATCCATGTTATAGAAGGTTCATGGGCATCATTTTTATAATAAATATAGTCATTAATAAAGACACAAAAGATAATTTCATGGTCATGACATGAAAAATTGTCCTTGCAATGACAAGCGGAGCCTAATTAGCTTGAGGTGATAACAAAGACTCATAATTCAGGAATTAAATGACTTCACATTTGCACGAAATGCAAACCAAGATTAATGATTGCTTTTGCTGATGGAAGTAAGTAGATTTAGGGTAACAATGGTGTTTAGATTTGATTGATTGAATTAATATTCTAGGTCGTTTTGCCACACATGTTAATTTCATCATCAATGTATCAAAATGTGTTCTTGGAATCAAATGAGGAGGCCAACTAAGTAGAAATGATGAGAGGTACTCTTTCTTTTGGAACTCAACCAAATATTATCAATAAGAAAAGCAATTCAAGATGGAGGACTCCACTATTTATTTCAACTGAATGAATTCATGTTATAAAAGATTCATGGGCAACATTTTTATAATAAATATAGTCGTTAATAAAGACACAAAAGATAATTTCATGGTCATAAAATGAAAAATATTCCTTGCAACGACGAGCGGAGCCTAATTAGCTTGAGGTGATAACAAAGACTCATACTTCAGGAATTAAATGACTTCACATTTGCACGAAATGCAAACCAAGATGATTGATTGCTTTTGCTGATGGAAGTAAGTAGATTTAGAGTTTCAATGGTGTTTAGATTTGACTGATTGAATTAATATTCTAGGTCGTTTTGCCACATATGTTAATTTCATCATCAATGTATCAAAATGTGTTCTTGGAATCAAAAGTGGAGCCCAACTAAGTAGAAATGATGAGAGGTACTATTTATTTTGGAACTCAACCAAATATTATCAATAAGAAAAGCAAAACAAGATGGAGGACTCTACTATTAGTTTCAATTGAATGAATTCATGTTATAGAAGGTTCATGGGCATCATTTTTATAATAAATATAGTCGTTAATAAAGACAAAAGATAATTTCATTGTCATGACATGAGAAATAGTCCTTGCAACGACGAGCGGACCCTAATTAGCTTGAGGTGATAACAAAGTCTCATAATTCAGGAATTAAATGACTTCACATTTGCATCAAATGCAAACCTAGATGAATGATTGCTTTTGCTGATGGAGGTATGTTGAGTTAGAATTTCAATGGTGTTTAGATTTGATTGATTGCATTAATATTCTAGATTGTTTTGCCACATATGTGAATTTCATCATCAATGTATCAAAATGTGTTCTTGGAATCAAAAGAGGACCCCAGCTAAGTAGAAATGATGGGAGGTACTCTTTATTTTGGAACTCAACCAAATATTATCAATAATAAGAAAAGCAAATCAAGTAAGATGGAGGACTCCACTATTTGTTTGAATTGAATGAATTCATGTTATAGAAAGTTCATGGGCATCGTTTTTATAATAAATATGGTCGTTAATAAAGACACAAAAGAAAATCTCATGGTCATTACATGAAAAATAGTCGTTGTAACGACGAGCGGAGCCTAATTAGTTTGGCGTAATAAGAAAGTCTCATTATTTCGGAATTAACCAACTTAACATTAGCACAAAATGCAAACTAAGATGAATTATTGCTATCGCTGTTGGTAGTTAGTGGATTTAATGTTTCAATGGTGTTTAGATTTGATTGACTGAATTAATATTCTATGTCGTTTTGCCACATATGTTAATTTCATCATCAATGTATCAAAATGTGTTCTTGGAATCAAAAGAGGAGCCCAGCTAAGTAGAAATGATGAGAGGTACTCTTTATTTTGGAACTCAACCAAATATTATCAATAAGAAAAGCAAATCAAGATGGAGGACTCCACTATTAGTTTCAATTGATTCAGTTCATGTTATAGAAGGTTCATGGGCATCATTTTTATAATAAATATAGTCGTTAATAAAGACAAAAGATAATTTCATTGTCATGACATGAGAAATAAACCTTGCAACGACGAGCGGACCCTAATTAGCTTGAGGTGATAACAAAGACTCATAATTCAGGAATTAAATGACTTCACATTTGCATGAAATGCAAACCTAGATGAATGATTGCTTTTGCTGATGGAGGTATGTTGAGTTAGACTTTCAATGGTGTTTAGATTTCATTGATTGAATTAATATTCTAGGTCATTTTGCCACATATGTGAATTTCATCATCAATGTATAAAAATGTGTACTTGGAATCAAAAGAGGAGCCCAGCTAAGTAGAAATGATGGGAGGTACTCTTTATTTTGGAACTCAACCAAATATTATCAATAAGAAAAGCAAACAAAGATGGAGGACTCCACTATTTCTTTCAATTGAATGAATTCATGTTATAGAAAGTTCATGGGCATCGTTTTTATAATAAATATAGTCGTTAATAAAGACACAAAAGAAAATATCATGGTCATTACATGAAAAATAGTCGTTGTAACGACGAGTGGAGCCTCATTAGCTTGAGGTAATAAGAAAGTCTCATTATTTCGGAATTAAACAACTTCACATTAGCACAAAATGCAAACTAAGATGAACTATTGCTTTCGCTGTTGGTAGTTAGTGGATTTAAAGTTTCAATGGTATTTTGATTTGATTGATTGAATTAATATTCTATGTCGTTTTGCCACATATGTTAATTTCATCATCAATGTATCAAAATGTGTTCTTGGAATCAAAAGAGGAGCCCAGCTAAGTAGAAATGATGAGAGGTACTCTTTTTTTGGAACTTTACCAAATATTATCAATAAGAAAAGCAAAACAAGATGGAGGACTCCACTATTTGTTTCAATTGAATGAATTCATGTTATAGAAGGTTCATGGGCATCATTTTTATAATAAATATAGTCATTAATAAAGACATAAAAGATAATTTCATGGACATGACATGAAAAATAGACCTTGCAACGACGAGCGGAGCCTAATTAGCTTGTGGTGATAAGAAAGACTCATAATTCAAGAATTAAATGACTTCACATTTGCATGAAATGCAAACCAAGATGAATGATTGCTTTTGCTGATGGAGGTAAGTTGAGTTAGTGTTTCAATGGTGTTTAGATTTGATTGATTGAATTAATATTCTAGGTCGTTTTGCCACACATGTTAATTTCATCATCAATGTATCAAAATGTGTTCTTGGAATCAAATGAGGAGGCCAACTAAGTAGAAATGATGAGAGGTACTCTTTCTTTTGGAACTCAACCAAATATTATCAATAAGAAAAGCAATTCAAGATGGAGGACTCCACTATTTATTTCAACTGAATGAATTCATGTTATAAAAGATTCATGGGCAACATTTTTATAATAAATATAGTCGTTAATAAAGACACAAAAGATAATTTCATGGTCATAAAATGAAAAATATTCCTTGCAACGACGAGCGGAGCCTAATTAGCTTGAGGTGATAACAAAGACTCATACTTCAGGAATTAAATGACTTCACATTTGCACGAAATGCAAACCAAGATGAATGATTGCTTTTGCTGATGGAAGTAAGTAGATTTAGAGTTTCAATGGTGTTTAGATTTGATTGATTGAATTAATATTCTAGGTCGTTTTGCCACACATGTTAATTTCATCATCAATGTATCAAAATGTGTTCTTGGAATCAAAAGAGGAGCCCAGCTAACTAGAAATGATGGGAGGTACTCTTTATTTTGGAACTCAACCAAATATTCATCAATAAGAAAAGCAAATCAAGATGGAGGACTCCACTATTTGTTTCAATTGAATGAAATTCATGTTATAGAAGGTTCATGGGCATCGTTTTTTATAATAAATATAGTCGTTAATAAGGACACACAAAAGAAAATCTCTCATGGTCATTATATTAAAAAATAGTCGTTGTAACGAGGATCGGAGCCTAATTAGCTTGAGGTAATAAAAAAGTCTCATTATTTCGGAATTAAAACAACTTCACATTAGCACAAAATGCAAACTAAGATGAATTATTGCTTTCGCTGTTGGTAGTTAGTATATTTAATGTTTCAATGGTGTTTAGATTTGATTGATTGAATTAATATTCTATGTCGTTTGGCCACATATGTTAATTTCATCATCAATGTATCAAAATGTGTTCTTGGAATCCAAAGAGGAGCCCAGCTAAGTAGAAATGATGACAGGTACTCTTTTTTTTGGAACTCAACCAAATATTATCAATAAGAAAAGCAAATCAAGATGGAGGACTCCACTATTAGTTTCAATTGAATGAAATCATGCTATAGAAGGTTCATGGGCATCATTTTTATAATAAATATTGTCGTTAATAAAGACACAAAAGATAATTTCATTGTCATGACATGAGAAATAGTCCTTGCAACGACGAGCGGAGCCTAATTAGCTTGCGGTGATAACAAAGACTCATAATTCAGGAATTAAATGACTTCACATTTGCAGGAAATGCAAACCTAGATGAATGATTGCTTTTGCTGATGGAGGAAAGTTGAGTTAGAGTTTCGATGGTGTTTAGATTTGATTGATTGAATTAATATTCTAGGTCATTTTGCCACATATGTGAATTTCATCATCAATGTATCAAAATGTGTTTCTTGGAATCAAAAGAGGAGCCTAGCTAAGTAGAAATGATGGGAGGTACTCTTTATTTTGCAACTCAACAAAATATTATCAATAAGAAAAGCAAATCAAGATGGAGGACTCGACTATTTGTTTCAATTGAATGAATTCATGTTATAGAAGGATCATGGGCATCGTTTTTATAATAAATATAGTCGTTAATGAAGACGCAAAAGATAATTTCATGGTCATGACATGAAAAATAGTCCTTGCAACGACGAGCGGAGCCTAATTAGCTTGCGGTGATAACAAAGACTCATAATTCAGGAATTAAATGACTTCACATTTATATGAAATGCAAACTAAGATGAATGATTGCTTTTGCTGATGGAGGTAAGATGAGTTAGTGTTTCAATGGTGTTTAGATTTGATCGATTGAATTAATATTCTAGGTCGTTTTGCCACATATGTTAATCTCATCATCAATGTATCAAAATGTGTTCTTGGAATCAAAAGAGGCGCCCAGCTAAGTAGAAATGATGGGAGGTACTCTTTATTTTGGGACTCAACCAAATATTACCAATAAGAAAAGCAAATCAAGATGGAGGACTCCATTATTTGTTTCAATTCAATGAATCCATGTTATAGAAGGTTCATGGGCATCATTTTTATAATAAATATAGTCAATAATAAAGACACAACAGATAATTTCATGGTCATGACATGAAAAATTGTCCTTGCAATGACGAGCGGAGCCTAATTAGCTTGAGGTGATAACAAAGACTCATAATTCAGGAATTAAATGACTTCACATTTGCACGAAATGCAAACCAAGATTAATGATTGCTTTTGCTGATGGAAGTAAGTAGATTTAGGGTAACAATGGTGTTTAGATTTGATTGATTGAATTAATATTCTAGGTCGTTTTGCCACACATGTTAATTTCATCATCAATGTATCAAAATGTGTTCTTGGAATCAAATGAGGAGGCCAACTAAGTAGAAATGATGAGAGGTACTCTTTCTTTTGGAACTCAACCAAATATTATCAATAAGAAAAGCAATTCAAGATGGAGGACTCCACTATTTATTTCAACTGAATGAATTCATGTTATAGAAGGTTCATGGGCAACATTTTTATAATAAATATAGTCGTTAATAAAGACACAAAAGATAATTTCATGGTCATAAAATGAAAAATATTCCTTGCAACGACGAGCGGAGCCTAATTAGCTTGAGGTGATAACAAAGACTCATACTTCAGGAATTAAATGACTTCACATTTGCACGAAATGCAAACCAAGATGAATGATTGCTTTTGCTGATGGAAGTAAGTAGATTTAGAGTTTCAATGGTGTTTAGATTTGACTGATTGAATTAATATTCTAGGTCGTTTTGCCACATATGTTAATTTCATCATCAATGTATCAAAATGTGTTCTTGGAATCAAAAGTGGAGCCCAACTAAGTAGAAATGATGAGAGGTACTATTTATTTTGGAACTCAACCAAATATTGTCAATAAGAAAAGCAAATCAAGATGGAGGACTCCACTATTTGTTTCAATTGAATGAATTCATGTTATAGAAGGTTCATGGGCGTTGTTTTTATAATAAATATAGTCGTTAATAAAGACACAAAGGATAATTTCATGGTCATGACATGAAAAATAGTCCTTGCAACAATGAGCGGAGCCTAATTAGCTTGAGGTGATAAGAAAGTCTCATTATTTAGGAATTAAGCACCTTCACATTAGCACAAAATGCAAACCAAGATGAATTATTGCTTTCACTGATGGTAGTTAGTAGATTTAGAGTTTCAATGGTGTTTAGATTTGATTGATTGAATTAATATTCTAGGTCGTATTGCCACATATGTTAATTTCATCATCAATGTATCAAAATGTGTTCTTGGAATCCAATGAGGAGCCCCACTAAGTAAAAATGATGAGAGGTACTCTTTATTTTGGAACTCAACCAAATATTGTCAATAAGAAAAGCAAATCAAGATGGAGGACTCCACTATTTGTTTCAATTGAATGAATTCATGTTATAGAAGGTTTGATGGACATCATTTTTATAATAAATATGGTCGTTAATAAAGATACAAAAGATAATTTCGTGGTCATAAAATGAAAAATATTCCTTGCAACGATGAGCGGAGCCTAATTAGCTTGAGGTGATAACAAAGACTCATACTTTAGGAATTAAATGACTTCACATTTGCACGAAATGCAAACCAAGATGAATGATTGCTTTTGCTGATGGAAGTAAGTAGATTTAGGGTAACAATGGTGTTTAGATTTGATTGATTGAATTAATATTCTAGGTCGTTTTGCCACATATGTTAATTTCATCATCAATGTATCAAAATGTGTTCTTGGAATCAAATGAGGAGCCCTGCTAAGGAGAAATGATGAGAGGTACTCTTTATTTTGGAACTCAACCAAATATTATCAATAAGAAAAGCAAATAAAGATGGAGGACTCCACTATTTATTTCAACTGAATGAATTCATGTTATAAAAGATTCATGGGCAACATTTTTATAATAAATATAGTCGTTAATAAAGACACAAAAGATAATTTCATGGTCATAAAATGAAAAATATTCCTTGCAACGACGAGCGGAGCCTAATTAGCTTGAGGTGATAACAAAGACTCATACTTCAGGAATTAAATGACTTCACATTTGCACGAAATGCAAACCAAGATGAATGATTGCTTTTGCTGATGGAAGTAAGTAGATTTAGAGTTTCAATGGTGTTTAGATTTGATTGATTGAATTAATATTCTAGGTCGTTTTGCCACACATGTTAATTTCATCATCAATGTATCAAAATGTGTTCTTGGAATCAAAAGAGGAGCCCAGCTAACTAGAAATGATGGGAGGTACTCTTTATTTTGGAACTCAACCAAATATTATCAATAAGAAAAGCAAATCAAGATGGAGGACTCCACTATTTGTTTCAATTGAATGAATTCATGTTATAGAAGGTTCATGGGCATCGTTTTTATAATAAATATAGTCGTTAATAAGGACACAAAAGAAAATCTCATGGTCATTATATTAAAAATAGTCGTTGTAACGAGGATCGGAGCCTAATTAGCTTGAGGTAATAAAAAAGTCTCATTATTTCGGAATTAAACAACTTCACATTAGCACAAAATGCAAACTAAGATGAATTATTGCTTTCGCTGTTGGTAGTTAGTATATTTAATGTTTCAATGGTGTTTAGATTTGATTGATTGAATTAATATTCTATGTCGTTTGGCCACATATGTTAATTTCATCATCAATGTATCAAAATGTGTTCTTGGAATCCAAAGAGGAGCCCAGCTAAGTAGAAATGATGACAGGTACTCTTTTTTTTGGAACTCAACCAAATATTATCAATAAGAAAAGCAAATCAAGATGGAGGACTCCACTATTAGTTTCAATTGAATGAAATCATGCTATAGAAGGTTCATGGGCATCATTTTTATAATAAATATTGTCGTTAATAAAGACACAAAAGATAATTTCATTGTCATGACATGAGAAATAGTCCTTGCAACGACGAGCGGAGCCTAATTAGCTTGCGGTGATAACAAAGACTCATAATTCAGGAATTAAATGACTTCACATTTGCAGGAAATGCAAA
This sequence comes from Ceriops zippeliana, assembly GCA_037897445.1. Lineage (NCBI taxonomy): Eukaryota > Viridiplantae > Streptophyta > Magnoliopsida > Malpighiales > Rhizophoraceae > Ceriops > Ceriops zippeliana. The sequence continues at coordinate 13,728 of JBAPLH010000191.1, read as the reverse complement.
CCTAGATGAATGATTGCTTTTGCTGATGGAGGAAAGTTGAGTTAGAGTTTCGATGGTGTTTAGATTTGATTGATTGAATTAATATTCTAGGTCATTTTGCCACATATGTGAATTTCATCATCAATGTATCAAAATGTGTTCTTGGAATCAAAAGAGGAGCCTAGCTAAGTAGAAATGATGGGAGGTACTCTTTATTTTGCAACTCAACAAAATATTATCAATAAGAAAAGCAAATCAAGATGGAGGACTCGACTATTTGTTTCAATTGAATGAATTCATGTTATAGAAGGATCATGGGCATCGTTTTTATAATAAATATAGTCGTTAATGAAGACGCAAAAGATAATTTCATGGTCATGACATGAAAAATAGTCCTTGCAACGACGAGCGGAGCCTAATTAGCTTGCGGTGATAACAAAGACTCATAATTCAGGAATTAAATGACTTCACATTTATATGAAATGCAAACTAAGATGAATGATTGCTTTTGCTGATGGAGGTAAGATGAGTTAGTGTTTCAATGGTGTTTAGATTTGATCGATTGAATTAATATTCTAGGTCGTTTTGCCACATATGTTAATCTCATCATCAATGTATCAAAATGTGTTCTTGGAATCAAAAGAGGCGCCCAGCTAAGTAGAAATGATGGGAGGTACTCTTTATTTTGGGACTCAACCAAATATATTACCAATAAGAAAAGCAAATCAAGATGGAGGACTCCATTATTTGTTTCAATTCAATGAATCCATGTTATAGAAGGTTCATGGGCATCATTTTTATAATAAATATAGTCAATAATAAAGACACAACAGATAATTTCATGGTCATGACATGAAAAATTGTCCTTGCAATGACGAGCGGAGCCTAATTAGCTTGAGGTGATAACAAAGACTCATAATTCAGGAATTAAATGACTTCACATTTGCACGAAATGCAAACCAAGATTAATGATTGCTTTTGCTGATGGAAGTAAGTAGATTTAGGGTAACAATGGTGTTTAGATTTGATTGATTGAATTAATATTCTAGGTCGTTTTGCCACACATGTTAATTTCATCATCAATGTATCAAAATGTGTTCTTGGAATCAAATGAGGAGGCCAACTAAGTAGAAATGATGAGAGGTACTCTTTCTTTTGGAACTCAACCAAATATTATCAATAAGAAAAGCAATTCAAGATGGAGGACTCCACTATTTATTTTCAACTGAATGAATTCATGTTATAGAAGGTTCATGGGCAACATTTTTATAATAAATATAGTCGTTAATAAAGACACAAAAGATAATTTTCATGGTCATAAAATGAAAAATATTCCCTTGCAACGGACGAGCGGAGCCTAATTAGCTTGAGGTGATAACAAAGACTCATACTTCAGGAATTAAATGACTTCACATTTGCACGAAATGCAAACCAAGATGAATGATTGCTTTTGCTGATGGAAGTAAGTAGATTTAGAGTTTCAATGGTGTTTAGATTTGACTGATTGAATTAATATTCTAGGTCGTTTTGCCACATATGTTAATTTCATCATCAATGTATCAAAATGTGTTCTTGGAATCAAAAGTGGAGCCCAACTAAGTAGAAATGATGAGAGGTACTATTTATTTTGGAACTCAACCAAATATTGTCAATAAGAAAAGCAAATCAAGATGGAGGACTCCACTATTTGTTTCAATTGAATGAATTCATGTTATAGAAGGTTCATGGGCGTTGTTTTTATAATAAATATAGTCGTTAATAAAGACACAAAGGATAATTTCATGGTCATGACATGAAAAATAGTCCTTGCAACAATGAGCGGCGGAGCCTAATTAGCTTGAGGTGATAAGAAAGTCTCATTATTTAGGAATTAAGCACCTTCACATTAGCACAAAATGCAAACCAAGATGAATTATTGCTTTCACTGATGGTAGTTAGTAGATTTAGAGTTTCAATGGTGTTTAGATTTGATTGATTGAATTAATATTCTAGGTCGTATTGCCACATATGTTAATTTCATCATCAATGTATCAAAATGTGTTCTTGGAATCCAATGAGGAGCCCCACTAAGTAAAAATGATGAGAGGTACTCTTTATTTTGGAACTCAACCAAATATTGTCAATAAGAAAAGCAAATCAAGATGGAGGACTCCACTATTTGTTTCAATTGAATGAATTCATGTTATAGAAGGTTTGATGGACATCATTTTTATAATAAATATGGTCGTTAATAAAGATACAAAAGATAATTTCGTGGTCATAAAATGAAAAATATTCCTTGCAACGATGAGCGGAGCCTAATTAGCTTGAGGTGATAACAAAGACTCATACTTTAGGAATTAAATGACTTCACATTTGCACGAAATGCAAACCAAGATGAATGATTGCTTTTGCTGATGGAAGTAAAGTAGTATTTTAGGGTAACAATGGTGTTTAGATTTGATTGATTGAATTAATATTCTAGGTCGTTTTGCCACATATGTTAATTTCATCATCAATGTATCAAAATGTGTTCTTGGAATCAAATGAGGAGCCCTGCTAAGGAGAAATGATGAGAGGTACTCTTTATTTTGGAACTCAACCAAATATTATCAATAAGAAAAGCAAATAAAGATGGAGGACTCCACTATTTGTTGGAAATGAATGAATTCATGTTATAGAAGGTTCATGGGCATCGTTTTTATAAGAAATATAGTCATTAATAAAGACACAAAGGATAATTTCATGGTCATGACATGAAAAATAGTCCTTGCAATGACGAGCGGAGCCTAATTAGCTTGAGGTGATAAGAAAGTCTCATTATTTAAGAATTAAACAGCTTCACATTTGCACAAAATGCGAACCGAGATGAATTATTGCTTTCACTGATGGTAGTTAGTAGATTTAGAGTTTCAATGGTGTTTAGATTTGATTGATTGAAATAATATTCTAGGTCGTTTTGCCACATATGTTAATTTCATCATCAATGTATCAAAATGTGTTCTTGGAATCAAAAGAGGGGCCCAACTAAGTAGAAATGATGAGAGGTACTCTTTATTTTGGAACTCAACCAAATATTATCAATAAGAAAAGCAAAACAAGATGGAGGACTCTACTATTAGTTTCAATTGAATGAATTCATGTTATAGAAGTTTCATGGGCATCATTTTTATAATAAATATAGTCGTTAATAAAGACAAAAGATAATTTCATTGTCATGACATGATAAATAGTCCTTGCAACGACGAGCGGACCCTAATTAGCTTGAGGTGATAACAAAGACTCATAATTCAGGAATTAAATGACTTCACATTTGCATCAAATGCAAACCTAGATGAATGATTGCTTTTGCTGATGGAGGTATGTTGAGTTAGAATTTCAATGGTGTTTAGATTTGATTGATTGCATTAATATTCTAGATTGTTTTGCCACATATGTGAATTTCATCATCAATGTATCAAAATGTGTTCTTGGAATCAAAAGAGGACCCCAGCTAAGTAGAAATGATGGGAGGTACTCTTTATTTTGGAACTCAACCAAATATTATCAATAAGAAAAGCAAATCAAGATGGAGGACTCCACTATTTGTTTGAATTGAATGAATTCATGTTATAGAAAGTTCATGGGCATCGTTTTTATAATAAATATGGTCGTTAATAAAGACACAAAAGAAAATCTCATGGTCATTACATGAAAAATAGTCATTGTAACGACGAGCGGAGCCTAATTAGTTTGGCGTAATAAGAAAGTCTCATTATTTCGGAATTAACCAACTTCACATTAGCACAAAATGCAAACTAAGATGAATTATTGCTTTCGCTGTTGGTAGTTAGTGGATTTAATGTTTCAATGGTGTTTAGATTTGATTGACTGAATTAATATTCTATGTCGTTTTGCCACATATGTTAATTTCATCATCAATGTATCAAAATGTGTTCTTGGAATCAAAAGAGGAGCCCAGCTAAGTAGAAATGATGAGAGGTACTCTTTATTTTGGAACTCAACCAAATATTATCAATAAGAAAAGCAAAACAAGATGGAGGACTCCACTATTAGTTTCAATTGATTCAGTTCATGTTATAGAAGGTTCATGGGCATCATTTTTATAATAAATATAGTCGCTAATAAAGAGAAAAGATAATTTCATTGTCATGACATGAGAAATAGACCTTGCAACGACGAGCGGACCCTAATTAGCTTGAGGTGATAACAAAGACTCATAATTCAGGAATTAAATGACTTCACATTTGCATGAAATGCAAACCTAGATGAATGATTGCTTTTGCTGATGGAGGTATGTTGAGTTAGACTTTCAATGGTGTTTAGATTTCATTGATTGAATTAATATTCTAGGTCATTTTGCCACATATGTGAATTTCATCATCAATGTATAAAAATGTGTACTTGGAATCAAAAGAGGAGCCCAGCTAAGTAGAAATGATGGGAGGTACTCTTTATTTTGGAACTCAACCAAATATTATCAATAAGAAAAGCAAACAAAGATGGAGGACTCCACTATTTCTTTCAATTGAATGAATTCATGTTATAGAAAGTTCATGGGCATCGTTTTTATAATAAATATAGTCGTTAATAAAGACACAAAAGAAAATATCATGGTCATTACATGAAAAATAGTCGTTGTAACGACGAGTGGAGCCTCATTAGCTTGAGGTAATAAGAAAGTCTCATTATTTCGGAATTAAACAACTTCACATTAGCACAAAATGCAAACTAAGATGAACTATTGCTTTCGCTGTTGGTAGTTAGTGGATTTAAAGTTTCAATGGTATTTTGATTTGATTGATTGAATTAATATTCTATGTCGTTTTGCCACATACGTTAATTTCATCATCAATGTATCAAAATGTGTTCTTGGAATCAAAAGAGGAGCCCAGCTAAGTAGAAATGATGAGAGGTACTCTTTTTTTGGAACTTAACCAAATATTATCAATAAGAAAAGCAAAACAAGATGGAGGACTCCACTATTTGTTTCAATTGAATGAATTCATGTTATAGAAGGTTCATGGGCATCATTTTTATAATAAATATAGTCGTTAATAAAGACAAAAGATAATTTCATTGTCATGACATGAGAAATAGACCTTGCAACGACGAGCGGACCCTAATTAGATTGAGGTGATAGCAAAGACTCATAATTCAGGAATTAAATGACTTCAGATTTGCATGAAATGCAAACCTAGATGAATGATTGCTTTTGCTGATGGAGGTATGTTGAGTTAGACTTTCAATGGTGTTTAGATTTCATTGATTGAATTAATATTCTAGGTCATTTTGCCACATATGTGAATTTCATCATCAATGTATAAAAATGTGTACTTGGAATCAAAAGAGGAGCCCAGCTAAGTAGAAATGATGGGAGGTACTCTTTATTTTGGAACTCAACCAAATATTATCAATAAGAAAAGCAAACAAAGATGGAGGACTCCACTATTTGTTTCAATTGAATGAATTCATGTTATAAAAGTTCATGGGCATCGTTTTTATAATAAATATAGTCGTTAATAAAGACACAAAAGAAAATATCATGGTCATTACATGAAAAATAGTCGTTGTAACGACGAGTGGAGCCTCATTAGCTTGAGGTAATAAGAAAGTCTCATTATTTCGGAATTAAACAACTTCACATTAGCACAAAATGCAAACTAAGATGAACTATTGCTTTCGCTGTTGGTAGTTAGTGGATTTAAAGTTTCAATGGTATTTTGATTTGATTGATTGAATTAATATTCTATGTCGTTTTGCCACATATGTATGTTAATTTCATCATCAATGTATCAAAATGTGTTCTTGGAATCAAAAGAGGAGCCCAGCTAAGTAGAAATGATGAGAGGTACTCTTTTTTTGGAACTTAACCAAATATTATCAATAAGAAAAGCAAAACAAGATGGAGGACTCCACTATTTGTTTCAATTGAATGAATTCATGTTATAGAAGGTTCATGGGCATCATTTTTATAATAAATATAGTCATTAATAAAGACATAAAAAGATAATTTCATGGACATGACATGAAAAATAGACCTTGCAACGACGACGAGCGGAGCCTAATTAGCTTGTGGTGATAAGAAAGACTCATAATTCAAGAATTAAATGACTTCACATTTGCATGAAATGCAAACCAAGATGAATGATTGCTTTTGCTGATGGAGGTAAGTTGAGTTAGTGTTTCAATGGTGTTTAGATTTGATTGATTGAATTAATATTCTAGGTCATTTTGCCACATATGTTAATTTCATCATCAATGTATCAAAATGTGCTCTTGGAATCAAAAGAGGAGCCCAGCTAAGTAGAAATGATGAGAGGTACTCTTTATTTTTGAACTCAACCAAATATTATCAATAAGAAAAGCAAAACAAGATGGAGGACTCTACTATTAGTTTCAATTGAATGAATTCATGTTATAGAAGGTTCATGGGCATCATTTTTATAATAAATATAGTCGTTAATAAAGACTAAAGATAATTTCATTGTCATGACATGAGAAATAGTCCTTGCAACGACGAGCGGACCCTAATTAGCTTGAGGTGATAACAAAGACTCATAATTCAGGAATTAAATGACTTCACATTTGCATGAAATGCAAACCTAGATGAATGATTGCTTTTGCTGATGGAGGTATGTTGAGTTAGACTTTCAATGGTGTTTAGATTTCATTGATTGAATTAATATTCTAGCTCGTTTTGCCACATATGTGAATTTCATCATCAATGTATAAAAATGTGTGCTTGGAATCAAAAGAGGAGCCCAGCTAAGTAGAAATGATGGGAGGTACTCTTTATTTTGGAACTCAACCAAATATTATCATTAAGAAAAGCAAATCAAGACGGAGGACTCCACTATTTGTTTCAATTGAATGAATTCATGTTATAGAAAGTTCATGGGCATCGTGTTTATAATAAATATAGTCGCTAATAAAGACACAAAAGAAAATCTCATGGTCATTACATGAAAAATAGTTGTTGTAACGACGAGCGGAGCCTAATTAGCTTGAGGTAATAAGAAAGTCTCATTATTTCGGAATGAAACAACTTCACATTAGCACAAAATGCAAACTAAGATGAACTATTGCTTTCGCTGTTGGTAGTTAGTGGATTTAAAGTTTCAATGGTGTTTTGATTTGATTGATTGAATTAATATTCTATGTCGTTTTGCCACATATGTTAATTTCATCATCAATGTATCAAAATGTGTTCTTGGAATCAAAAGAGGAGCCCAGTTATGTAGAAATGATGTGAGGTACTCTTTTTTTGGAACTTAACCAAATATTATCAATAAGAAGAGCAAAACAAGATGGAGGACTCGACCATTTGTTTCAATTGAATGAATTCATGTTATAGAAGGTTCATGGGCATCATTTTTATAATAAATATAGTCATTAATAAAGACACAAAAGATAATTTCATGGACATGACATGAAAAATAGACCTTGCAACGACGAGCGGAGCCTAATTAGCTTGTGGTGATAAGAAAGACTCATAATTCAAGAATTAAATGACTTCACATTTGCATGAAATGCAAACCAAGATGAATGATTGCTTTTGCTGATTGAGGTAAGTTGAGTTAGTGTTTCAATGGTCTTTATATTTGATTGATTGAATTAATATTCTTGGTCGTTTTGCCACATATGTTAATTTCATCATCAATGTATCAAAATGTGTTCTTGGAATCAAAAGAGGCGCCCAGCTAAGTAGAAATGATGGGAAGTACTCTTTATTTTGGGACTCAACAAAATATTATCAATAAGAAAAGCAAATCAAGTTGGAGGAGTCCACTATTAGTTTCAATTGAATGAATTCATGCTATAGAAGGTTCATGGGCATCATTTTTATAATAAATATAGTCATTAATAAAGACACAAAAGATAATTTCATTGTCATGACATGAGAAATACTCCTTGCAACGACGAGCAGACCCTAATTAGCTTGAGGTGATAACAAAGACTCATAATTTAGGAATTAAATGACTTCACATTTACAGGAAATGCAAACCTAGATGAATGATTGCTTTTGCTGATGGAGGTAAGTTGAGTTAGTGTTTCGATGGTGTTTAGATTTGATTGATTGATTTAATATTATAGGTCGTTTTGCCACATATGTGAATTTCATCATCAATGTATCAAAATGTGTTCTTGGAATCAAAAGGGGAGCCCAGCTATGTGGAAATGATGTGAGGTACTCTTTATTTTGGAACTCAACCAAATATTATCAATAAGAAAAGCAAATCAACATGGACTCCACTATTTATTTCAATTGAATGAATTCATGTTATAGAAGGATCATGGGCATCGTTTTTATAATAAATATAGTCGTTAATAAAGACACAAAAGAAAATTTCATGGTCATTACATGAAAAATAGTCCTTGTAACGACGAGTGGAGCCTAATTACCTTTAGGTGATAAGAAAGTCTCATTATTTAGGAATTAAACAGCTTCACATTAGTACAAAATGCAAACCTAGATGAATTATTGCTTTCACTGATGGTCATTAGTAGATTTAAACTTTCAATGGTGTTTAGATTTGATTGATTGAATTAATATTCTGTGTCGTTTTGCCACATATGTTAATTTCATCATCAATGTATCAAAATGTGTTCTTGGAATCAAAAGAGGAGCCCAGCTAAGTAGAAATGATGAGAGGTACTCTTTTTTTGGAACTCAACCAAATATTGTCAATAAGAAAAGCAAAACAAGATGGAGGACTCCACTATTTGTTTCAATTGAATGAATTCATATTATAGAAGGTTCATGGGCATCATTTTTATAATAAATATAGTCGCTAAAAAAGACACAAAAGATAATTTCATGGTCATGACATGAAAAATAGTCCTTGCAACGACGAGCGGAGCCTAATTATCTTGAGGTGATAACAAAGACTCATAATTCAGGAATTAAATGACTTCACATTTGCACCAAATGCAAACCAAGATGAATGATTGCTTTTGCAGATGGAAGTAAGTAGATTTAGGGTAACAATGGTGTTTAGATTTGATTGATTGAATTAATATTTTAGGTCGTTTTGCCACATAGACACAAAAGAAAAGTTCATGGTCATTACATGAAAAATAGTGCTTGTAACGACGAGTGGAGCCTAATTAGCTTGAGGTAATAAGAAAGTCTTATTATTTAGGAATTAAACAACTTCACATCAGCACAAAATGCAAACTAAGATGATTTATTGCTTTCGCTGTTGGTAGTTAGAAGATTTAGAGTTTCAATGGTGTTTAGATTTGATTAATTGAATTAATATTCTAAGTTGTTTTACCATATATGTTAATTTCGTCATCAATGTATCAAAATGTGTTTTCGGAATCAAAAGAGGAGCCCTGCTAACTAGAAATGATGAGAAGTACTCTTTATTTTGGATCCCAACTAATTATTATCAATAAGAAAAGCAAATCAAGATGGAGGACTCCATTATTTGTTGGAAATGAATGAATTCATGTTATAGAAGGTTTGATGGACATCATTTTTATAATAAATATGGTTTTTAATAAAGATACAAAAGATAATTTCATCGTCATAAAATGAAAAATATTCCTTGCAACGACGAGCGGAGCCTAATTAGCATGAGGTGATAACAAAGACTCATACTTCAGGAATTAAATGACTTCCCATTTGCACGAAATGCAAACCAAGATGAATGATTGCTTTTGCTGATGGAAGTAAGTAGATTTAGGGTAACAATGGTGTTTAGATTTGATTGATTGAATTAATATTCTAGGTCGTTTTGCCACATATGTTAATTTCATCATCAATGTATCAAAATGTGTTTTTGGAATCAAAAGAGGAGCCATGCTAACTAGAAATGATGAGAAGTACTCTTTATTTAGGATCCCAACTAATTATTATCAATAAGAAAAGCAAATCAAGATGGAGGACTCCACTATTTGTTGGAAATGAATGAATTCATGTTATAGAAGGTTTGATGGACATCATTTTTATAATAAATATGGTCGTTAATAAAGATACAAAAGATAATTTCGTGGTCATAAAATGAAAAATATTCCTTGCAACGATGAGCGGAGCCTAATTAGCTTGAGGTGATAACAAAGACTCATACTTCAGGAATTAAATGACTTCACATTTGCACGAAATGCAAACCAAGATGAATGATTGCTTTTGCTGATGGAAGTAAGTAGATTTAGGGTAACAATGGTGTTTAGATTTGATTGATTGAATTAATATTCTAGGTCGTTTTGCCACATATGTTAATTTCATCATCAATGTATCAAAATGTGTTCTTGGAATCAAATGAGGAGCCCTGCTAAGGAGAAATGATGAGAGGTACTCTTTATTTTGGAACTCAACCAAATATTATCAATAAGAAAAGCAAATCAAGATGGAGGACTCCACTATTTGTTAGAAATGAATGAATTCATGTTATAGAAAGTTCATGGGCATCGTTTTTATAATAAATATAGTCGTTAATAAAGACACAAAAGATAATTTCATGGTCATAAAATGAAAAATATTCCTTGCAAAGACGAGCGGAGCCTAATTAGCTTGAAGGTAATAAGAAAGTCCTATTATTTAGGAATTAAACAACTTCACATTAACACAAAATGCAAACTAAGGTGAATTATTGCTGTCGTTGTTGGTAGTTAGAAGATTTAGAGTTTCAATGGTGTTTAGATTTGATTGATTGAATTAATATTCTAAGTTGTTTTACCATATATGTTAATTTCATCATCAATGTATCAAAATGTGTTTTTGGAATCAAAAGAGGAGCCCTGCTAACTAGAAATAATGAGAGGTACTCTTTATTTTGGATCCCAACTAATTATTATCAATAAGAAAAGCAAATCAAGATGGAGGACTCCACTATTTGTTGGAAATGAATGGATTCATGTTATAGAAGGTTTATGGACATCATTTTTATAATAAATATTGTCGTTAATAAAGATACAAAAGATAATTTCATGGTCATTACAGGAAAAATAGACCTTGTAACGACGAGCAGAGCCTAATTAGCTTGATGTGTCTCATTATTTTGGGAATTAAACGGGTTCACATTTGCACGAAATGCAAACCAAGATGAATGATTGCTTTTGCTGATGGAAGTAAGTAGATTTAGAGTTTCAATGGTGTTTAGATTTGACTGATTGAATTAATATTCTAGGTCGTTTTGCCACATATGTTAATTTCATCATCAATGTATCAAAATGTTTTCTTGGAATCAAATAAGGAGCGCAGCTAAGTAGAAATGATGAGAGGTACTCTTTATTTTGGAAGTCAACAAAATATTATGAATAAGAAAAGCAAACCAAGATGGAGAACTCCACTATTTGTTGGAAATGACTGAATTCATGTTATAGAAGGTTCATGGGCATCATTTTTATAATAAATATAGTCGTTAATAAAGACACAAAGGATAATTTCATGGTCATGACATGAAGAATAGTCCTTGCAACGACAAGCGGAGCCTAATTAGCTTGAGGTTATAAGAAAGTCTCATTATTTAGTAATTAAACAGCTTGACATTAGCACAAAATGCAAACTAAGATGAATTATTGCTTTCGCTGTTGGTAGTTAGAAGATTTAGAGTTTCAATGGTGTTTAGATTTGATTAATTGAATTAATATTCTAAGTTGTTTTACCATATATGTTAATTTCGTCATCAATGTATCAAAATGTGTTTTTGGAATCAAAAGAGGAGCCCTGCTAACTAGAAATGATGAGAAGTACTCTTTATTTTGGATCCCAACTAATTATTATCAATAAGAAAAGCAAATCAAGATGGAGGACTCCATTATTTGTTGGAAATGAATGAATTCATGTTATAGAATGTTTGATGGACATCATTTTTATAATAAATATGGTTTTTAATAAAGATACAAAAGATAATTTCATGGTCATAAAATGAAAAATATTCCTTGCAACGACGAGCGGAGCCTAATTAGCATGAGGTGATAACAAAGACTCATACTTCAGGAATTAAATGACTTCCCATTTGCACGAAATGCAAACCAAGATGAATGATTGCTTTTGCTGATGGAAGTAAGTAGATTTAGGGTAACAATGGTGTTTAGATTTGATTGATTGAATTAATATTCTAGGTCGTTTTGCCACATATGTTAATTTCATCATCAATGTATCAAAATGTGTTTTTGGAATCAAAAGAGGAGCCATGCTAACTAGAAATGATGAGAAGTACTCTTTATTTTGGATCCCAACTAATTATTATCAATAAGAAAAGCAAATCAAGATGGAGGACTCCACTATTTGTTGGAAATGAATGAATTCATGTTATAGAAGGTTTGATGGACATCATTTTTATAATAAATATGGTCGTTAATAAAGATACAAAAGATAATTTCGTGGTCATAAAATGAAAAATATTCCTTGCAACGATGAGCGGAGCCTAATTAGCTTGAGGTGATAACAAAGACTCATACTTCAGGAATTAAATGACTTCACATTTGCACGAAATGCAAACCAAGATGAATGATTGCTTTTGCTGATGGAAGTAAGTAGATTTAGGGTAACAATGGTGTTTAGATTTGATTGATTGAATTAATATTCTAGGTCGTTTTGCCACATATGTTAAATTTCATCATCAATGTATCAAAATGTGTTCTTGGAATCAAATGAGGAGCCCTGCTAAGGAGAAATGATGAGAGGTACTCTTTATTTTGGAACTCAACCAAATATTATCAATAAGAAAAGCAAATCAAGATGGAGGACTCCACTATTTGTTAGAAATGAATGAATTCATGTTATAGAAAGTTCATGGGCATCGTTTTTATAATAAATATAGTCGTTAATAAAGACACAAAAGATAATTTCATGGTCATAAAATGAAAAATATTCCTTGCAAAGACGAGCGGAGCCTAATTAGCTTGAAGGTAATAAGAAAGTCCTATTATTTAGGAATTAAACAACTTCACATTAACACAAAATGCAAACTAAGGTGAATTATTGCTGTCGTTGTTGGTAGTTAGAAGATTTAGAGTTTCAATGGTGTTTAGATTTGATTGATTGAATTAATATTCTAAGTTGTTTTACCATATATGTTAATTTCATCATCAATGTATCAAAATGTGTTTTTGGAATCAAAAGAGGAGCCCTGCTAACTAGAAATAATGAGAGGTACTCTTTATTTTGGATCCCAACTAATTATTATCAATAAGAAAAGCAAATCAAGATGGAGGACTCCACTATTTGTTGGAAATGAATGGATTCATGTTATAGAAGGTTTATGGACATCATTTTTATAATAAATATTGTCGTTAATAAAAGATACAAAAGATAATTTCATGGTCATTACAGGAAAAATAGACCTTGTAACGACGAGCAGAGCCTAATTAGCTTGATGTGTCTCATTATTTTGGGAATTAAACGGGTTCACATTTGCACGAAATGCAAACCAAGATGAATGATTGCTTTTGCTGATGGAAGTAAGTAGATTTAGAGTTTCAATGGTGTTTAGATTTGACTGATTGAATTAATATTCTAGGTCGTTTTTGCCACATATGTTAATTTCATCATCAATGTATCAAAATGTTTTCTTGGAATCAAAATAAGGAGCGCAGCTAAGTAGAAATGATGAGAGGTACTCTTTATTTTGGAAGTCAACAAAATATTATGAATAAGAAAAGCAAACCAAGATGGAGAACTCCACTATTTGTTGGAAATGACTGAATTCATGTTATAGAAGGTTCATGGGCATCATTTTTATAATAAAATATAGTCGGTTAATAAAGACACAAAGGATAATTTCATGGTCATGACATGAAGAATAGTCCTTGCAA